>JANHZT010008410.1:107824-122170 GCA_032468215.1 Stegonotus admiraltiensis | reverse complement strand
CCCTCTCCCTCCTCCCCCCCCCACACACACTTTATTTTGATACTACAACTGCAGAAAGCTTCAGAATATGGATGGAAAAATTCAAACCCAATAGTAAGATTCATGTCATAGATAAGGCTGGAGACAGCTGGGCTGTGGTTGAACATGAGATGAAAGGAGGCTACATTGTCTCTGCTCTGCAGAGTTCTCTGACCCTTCCTTCTTGGTGTAGTACTGTTGATAGATGGTTATTTGGCTGCCCTCACATCTCCTTGGGAGATTTTCTTATCTGGCTTTTTCCCTTCCTTCCAGCCCTGTATAGTTAGTGATAGGACTTTTACAGCCTGCATCTTGTCTTCTGGGGAACATTGATGATGATGAAAACAAGTCTGCAAGTCCTCCTTTTGGTCCTTACACTTTTGAAGCTTGTGGTCAGAGAAAACAGTACTCCCCATTCTTTGGATGGGTTGGAACAAAAACAATGTAATTTAAAAATCAACTGTGTTAAAAATAAGAAAAAAGATTTGTATATTTGTAAATTTGTATATTTGGTAGCCATGTGCATATATGGGTGGATGAAGTCGGGACCACATTGGTGATAAAATCACAAATAGCTTATTAAAAATTAGTCTCCTATAAAATACTGTTAGCAGGTAGCACAGATCTGCAGTTCAAAGACGGAACAAAAATATAAGAATTGATTTTGTTTTGCATAAATGCAGTGGAAATGATAAAGCCAGTCAAATTCACAGGAAATGAAGTATGAAATAGAATGGGGGAAAAATAAACCTAATCAGCAAAATAGAGACTGCCCTCCAATCTTTCGAACATAACCAAAGTCAAACCCAGCTCCTTTCTTTTCTTAATCCCATTAGACCCAAATTGACCTCCTTGTCCTAGATAACTGCAGCCACTGCAATCCCATCTAGACCTATAATAGAAGTCTTCCCACCAGCTCCAGCCCAGCACAAGGGCAGCCCTTGCTGAGAATTGCAAGCTACAGAAATCCCAACATTCCATCCTTTATCAGGGGATGATTTAAACATTCCTTTAACAAAGCAATTCCCCAGTTTTGCCCTCTCCAAGGGCCACTTTGCCTAACAATAGAAATAGTCCCAGTTACAGGAATAAGGACCTGCCTAGCTTCCCCAAACTGGCCAGCAAATCATAACCCTAACTTTTCCTGCCTCATATTCCTCAATTTCTATATATATATATTTATTTTTCCATTATACGGGTCCTTCTTTCTTCTAAAGTAAGCATCCAGTAGTTGCAGTAAACATGTTTTTTTCCTCCTCAGTGTTGTGCTTCTTTGGCAAAAATCCACAACATAAAATCCTGACAGTGTTCTGTGAATCTGTGATTACCTGGATATCCTTTTTTTCTACCGTTTCCCCCCAAAATAAGATATCCCCTGATAATAAGCCCAATCGGGCTTTTGAGCGCATGGCAATAAGGCCAAGCACTTATTTCAGGGTTCAAAAAAATATAAGACAGGGTCTTATTTTCGGGAAAACATGGGTAAATATATCCTACTGTTAAACAGAGAGTTCAGGCTATGGTCCCTGGTCTGTTGCCATTAAGTTTCAGGGGCTCCAATCCAGAACTTTCACTCTTACCTCCATTTCCCAGAAAGAAAGGTGTTTATTATTTATTTATTCAAATTGATTAGTCACCCAAATTCTGTGGACTCTGAACAGTATATAAAACAAACAAACAAACAAAATATCCATAAAAACAGGTAAAACATCAAACCATACAAAGGCCAGGCTGAAGCAACCTTATAAATAATCCAAAGCAAGCAAAAGAGCCTCATAAATAGAATAATACAACAACACATCGTCCCAGGCCTGCAAGTTTTAAGAGTCTTCCAGAACCCTAGGTGAGAAAGCACTATCCTTAAGGGAATAATGTTCCAGAGGGCGGGGACCATGACAGAGGAGACAGACTTCTTCAGTCCTAGACGATGATAACATTTAATAGAAGGGACCTGGATTATGCCATCTGTACAAGCAGAAACAATTGAAGACAAGAGGTCCCTCAGATTACTAGGCCCTATGCTATATAGGGCTTTATAGATAATAACTACGGTAGCACCTTGAATTGCACTCAGAAGCCAACTGAAAGCCAATAAAGCTTGGGTAGCAGTGGTGACCTATGGGCATATCAAAAGGTTCCTGTTTCTGCTTGTGCTGCTGTATTTTGAACTATCTGTAGGTCCCGGGTGATCTTTCAAGGGCAGCCCCATGTAGAGTGTATTGCAATAATTCAATTGTTAGGCGACTAGAATGTGAGTGACAGTTTCCAGAATCTTTCCATCAAAGAAAGGGCAAAACTGGTACACAATTTGTACTTGTGCAAGGGTCCTCCCAGCCGCAGCTGCTACTTGTTTTTTTAACAAGTCCAGAAAGACCCCATAGTTGTACACTGGTCTTGAATGGGAAGTGCAGTAACTGACACGGAGGGCCAAACAGCCACATCAACTTAGGTTTGAATCAAAATCTGTTCCACTCCATAAAGATACAAACAGCCTCCAGACATCAGATTGAAATACTTCAAAATTGGCACATCAGATGTTTAAGTGCTTTACAGAGTGCGGTAAAAATACCTCCTAGGCATTTGTAGCACATTGTTAAAGCAATTATATACTTTGAATTTGTCATATATCTTGGTATTATTTGTGTACAAAGTTTAGTTTTGAGGTGGTTTTTCCTTCTCCAGAACTTACTGCTTCACCAATTCCTACTCGATCAAGAAGCAATCATCTGAAACGTCCAAAGTTGGGGAAAAGAATTCAAGAACCTGGAGTTTCTGAAACTGAAGATGTAAATACTTCTCAAACATCGGGAAACAGGTACAGGATGTAATTTAATAAAATTACAAATGAAAAATCTCTGAATACGCCTTGCACGTATTTGTACAGAAAGACAGTACGTCATTTCACACTGAATAATATATATTTATTATTTTTTGTTAAACTGTGAAATTCAGGAAATGAATGTAAAGCTGCATAAAACTTAGCATCAGTAGCAGGGCAATACTGTTTATGTAGTTCAATCAAAGTAGTAAAAATTAGCTTCCAAGTTTTAAAAGTTCTTCACCAGGAAAGATGTTACAAAAAGCTCAGGATTGGGAAGAAATAAAAAGAGTTTAAATATTAGACTAGATATTTCATCTGTGATGACTGCAAGTCATAATCCATCCCAAGTTGAGGATGGAAGACACTAGGTAGGTATTGTCAGTGTTATGTTATAAAATAGCATTCTTGGATTTCCTGGTCTCCAAATAATTTGTTCTTAGTATTGTTCCTGCATGCTTGAATAACCCAGCAGATCTGAAGGTGCCAATAAATATTCTTTGCGAGTAAATAATGTATATAACTTAATACAGTCCTAAAAACCAAGTTGTGTGCATTTCAATATCGTTCAGTTGCTATTGGCTGTTTTACATGTATTTTTGTTGTTTCTCCTGTTGCATAGATTGGATCCTATTACTCAGGTATCTGAACATTCAGAAGAATTGATAGATGAGATGGAAGAAAAAGTAATGGACAGTGAGCAGGAAAAGTTAGTGGAGAATTCAAAACAATCAGTCCAAGAAACACTCCAGCAGTGTATTCCATCAGAGAAGCAAGATGATAGAGAGGTACGATGATACCTTTAAAAATACATATTATTTATTACTAGTATCTTTAATCCTGTCTCTGTGACAAGTTGTCTTCCATAAGATCACAAACCATTTTTAAAAAGTGGCATTCCTTGCCATAAAGTTTAGCAACTAGGAGTATAAAGATATATAGGATGAAAAGGGGGAAAAGGAGGGGACTGACCTGCAAAGAAAGTTGGAAGAAAGATACAAATAATAATAGTCAGTTTTGCCAAGTGTGATCTTTCTTTGTTGACATCCTTTTTGAACAGTGGTTAAAGATCAAGTAACTACACAGATACACCAATCAGCAGGAGAGTCCCTCTTAAAAATGCTTTCTGTTTCTGAGTCAGTTGGGTACACAGGAAAGAGTCTTTGCCTGGATTGAAGTTAATTATTTTCACTAACTATGCTTTGTTTTTGTTGTTTAATTTTTTCAGTGCCCTAGGACAGAGGTGGAATTCACTTACCTTCCCTACCGGTTTGCAGATGTAAGCTTGCAGGTGCCTCCTCTGCGCATGCGCATGGCTTTCCGCGCATGTGCAATACTTGCACATTACGTCTGGGTGGGTGGGCAGAGCCTCTCACAGTCGCCACTACCGGTTCGCCCAAACCAGACAGAACCAGCTGAATTCCACCTCTGCCCTAGGAGCAAAAATGTAGGAATGCAGTTAAAATGAGTGATACTTAAGATCAAGTCAACAAACTGTGGAGAAACTGATAATTCTTCCTGGTAGAGAAATAGGTCAGACAGTACACTGTACTCTTTCTTTAGTTTATGGTTATCTCTCTTTCACCTGGATGATGTTCCTTAAAAGTCACAGGATATAGTCTTTGGCTCATGACAGAAGCCAGATTGATTGGTAAACCTATTTCTATCCATTATTAGAAATAAAGTATTATGATAGCTTTTATTTAACATTGGCCTTGATTGTCTATACAGAAAGTAATAGTTGAGAAGACTTTACAAAACTCTTAAGATTCAAAAAAAGACTTAGGTACAGAGCTGCAGTCATCCCTGAAATTGTTTTCACCCCTCTCATTTTGGATATAGTGGAAATAAGAGAGTGCATTCAAAAAATAATTATTCAGAGAAGTCTTCAGTACTACAGTGTGAATGTGCGTGTCTAAATTCTTCTGGTTGATTCTATATGGATGCATCGCTTTGATGTGCTCATGTGGGTTTTTTTTTTTAGGAAACAGATATAGAGCCAATTAATGGAGAGATAATGGAAAATGCTATCAAGGTATCAATAGTGACTGAAGGATCAACAACAAACGAAGTTCTGGATGGAGAGTCAAAGTTACAATCAGACAGTTCAGAGGAAGCAACTTTAACTTTACTTGTCCCACTAATTCTTGATTCTTCAGGAAAATCCACTGAAGACAGTGATGACAATATTTCAGATAAGGTGAGGGAATGTTAAAACAATATTTTCAGACTATTTTACACTTGGCCCCTAATTTAATAGCTTTTAATACCAGGCAATGGATTTTATTTTGTTCTTCCAAAACTTTGAATTTTAAGTTCTTATTTAGGTTGAAGTATGATCTCCCAGTTATCTTTATCCCCATTTTCCTTGTCTCTCTTCACTTTTCTTGTTGTAGTTATTTCATTTGCTTTTCTTCTTATGTACTCATTTTAAACGTTGCAGTATGTTGAATGGAAATTCATTTGGGAAATGTTCTGCTTTAACAAATGAAACTGCATTTTACCCATATTTAACAATTCCATTTGAAAATGACTGTTCCATCCATCTTTGCTTCTTCGTCCATGCTGGGTTTTATATGGAGACTTCAGACTTGTCTCATCTTTACTATTGACCTAATTTTTCTCTGGTTGAGCCTTAAGGTGAACATTTTAGATAACATATTTTAGCTTTAAGCTAATATACCTAATAGAAATCTGTAGCAGAAGCATTGTGAGAATGAATGAAGCAAAGAAATATTCTTTGGATTAAAAGCAACATCTATGATATTGCAGAGTTTTATAGTGTTCTATATATATTTGACTTACAGTGATGCTTGCTTTCTTCCTTAGGTTGAGAATTTGGCAGATACTGAGCTGCCAGCAGAAGAGGAGCAGGTTACACAAAGGAAAAGAGGAAATGCCGATCCTGTTTCAGCAGCAGAAAAAGAATCTTCTAATAATGGTCTTTCAAACTCAGTAGCAGGTGAAGTTCCAGAAGATGCTATTTCTGAAAATGTCTCTCCCAACACAACCTCTTCCTTGGAAGAGCAAAGTGAAGAGGGCGGATCTGACTCCCCAGAAGCCCCCATTGCTCTGGGTCAGGGGGCTCTGATGATGGTTGAATTGGAGGACATCTCTTACCAACAACATTCTGAGGGACAAAAGAACCAAATGGATGAACAGTCTGAAGAGTCAGCTGAGCCAGTGTCTGAGAGAGCTGCTGACAGCAGTTCTGAAGAAGCAGAAATTGAGGTGCCCGTAGTAGACAGGCGGACCTTACGAAGAAAGGCTAAAGGATACAAAGGCCCACCTAAGAAAAAAGGAAAACTAATTTGAACAGAATTGTGGTCAACCTATAAATGAGAATGATTGCCATTTTCATTGTGTTTGTTTCTTCACAGAAAAAGCTGTAAAATTACATACCACTTTAGGATACACATGTATTTAAATACTGGAATCATTCCCAGTTTTTTAGAGTCTGTTACTTATTTTGTTGTTTAACCACTACATAAAAAACTGAATTGATATGGAAGTAAATGTCTACTTTTGCTAAACAATAATCATAAAGACACCAGAAGTTAAAGTGGGGACAGTAACTATAAACCAATTATTTTGGAGATGTTGAAAGTCCTAACAGATGCCACCTTAACAATTGTATTGTTAAGCTGCCTCAAGTGGTTATTTGTAATCCCTCGTGTACAATAACACGTAATTTGTGAAGCGTCAGGCATTTTCTTCATCCCTAAATGGTTACGGTAATTGCACACCTTGATGCTTTTTCAAGCTTATCAGGGATAGGTATATATAATTATAGTTTTTTTCCCCTAAACCCTGTTACTGTTATTTTGTAGTAAATTTATAAGCCTGTTTTAAACAGAAATATAAAATACTTGATATTATTTGTGCTTAGTTTAAAATACCCGTCAATTTTTCTATGGATACGATATACCTACGTTAAAGATTATATGATCCTAGCTAAACCTGAATCTTCAATCAGTGTTGAAGTACTCCTGATTATTTTGCCAGTGAATAAAGCTCCTAATACATACATAGTAAAGTGTACTCCTTCAGAGTAATTGTAGATTAGACCATCATAAGAATTTACGGTTATCCTTTTCAAAGTATTAGCAGTTGGACAGATTCAGTCTTTGGTTTGAAGCATATTTAGTCTTCAGTTTGAGTATATGGTAGTAAAAATACTCATTTGAAAATACGTGAAAGTGTTCATTTTACTCTTTTCAGAATTGGTCTGTTCTGGCTTCTAGCTGTAAAAGCTCTCAGGCTTCTCAGTAATAGCTGATTGCATTTTTAAAAATAACTCCTCTTGACATAGAGATGCTGAGTTTTTGTTTTAAAGTGTGTCATGAGAAGTTTTGGCTTTGAGGTTTATGGAGTTGCCAAGTTGTTTGGATTTTCAGCACGATACACATTTTTCTACCAGTGTACATTTTGTATATCGTGTATTAGAATTTGTGCAGAAATCTTGGTTCTAATATAAACACTTTCTATGAAGCACATAAAGAAGCTTGTATCTTGTACTCCCCCGCCTTTTTTTTTTTGGTAAAAAAAGACATTTTGACAATTTAAGGTTTTTTGCTACTTAGTGCTGAAGTTTTCGAGATGGACAAGGTTAGATAAGTTTTTGAAAGGAACCATAGCTATGAATGTTAGATGTATTGAGCTAGATAAACATGCCAAGGGGCTTGATAATTCTCATTCTGTAAAACAAAACAATATTTTGTGAAGTGGTTAAGTGTGTATTTCTATTATGGCTTCTGGATTGGTGGTGATTTAATACTATACTAAACGTGTTTTAAATCAGTGTTTTCCCTAAACCATAATTTGACTTGTACATTTAAATTAAAAATATTATGCTCAGTCTGTAAATTAAATTGGTCTATATAACATTTAATTGCAAAGTTACTTCTTACATGAGAGCTGAGCTTAACTTTTTTAGGATATTCAGTTATAAAATCTTAAGGAAAAGTAATTTTGACATCTGTGGTCACCCCAGAAAACTTTTTCATTGTTTTGTCTATAAATCAAAAGGATATTTTCCCTTGTATGTACAAGAAAAAAGTTCTGCAGAAAGTAATCTACTAGCTGAAATTATTCAAAAGTATCTCTTGGAGCACATATTGTTTATAAAAATATACGATGCCTGTAGAAAGGTCTGGAAGAATTAAATACTGATTTGTTATGATAGCAAATATTTCTATGTATTATGTAACTAAAACTTGTTTTTTTTCCCCTCACTGGAATTAGGTAACCTTGCTTAAGTAATATGCTATTGATGTCTTATCAACTATCGTCTTGTAACTTTTTTACGTTGCAGGAGTTATTGAAGTAAAACACTTAAATTATGCTGAGAAATTAGTTAAAAACAAATTTGTAAAGCCAAATTAAAATGTGCAGTGCTGTGCAGCTTCACAAAGGAAGATGTTCTCAAAAGGATTATTATATTGTTTAGCTTAAATAGGTAAAAATGATTATTGAGTCTGCAAAGAACAAAATAGACCAGTTTTTGATAAAAGTTCATAGCAGAAGTGAAAAAGATACTGTACAAAACAAAATTAAAAAGCAGTATTATTTATCTGTTTTTAGTTTTATAAATATTTAAAGTAGCATGTGAACTCAACTTTGTTTTTAACTATATAGTTTTCTAGGATCTCATCATTTATTCAGGTTCTTACTGCTTCCAGTGTCAAGGTGTATTTTACATTTCATGCATGTTATCATTTTCAAGTATGATTTCATTAACTGTTTTACTGTACCTATTGCATGAAGTATGTAGAATCTCTTCTACATAAATTTAATAAAATGTTTACCTTTTAGCTCAATAGAAATATTGTGGTTTCTTTTTATTTATTCACATCTCTTAGTCATGAAATTGTAATGCAGTGTAAACTTGCAGTACAACATTCATTTTTCATCATCATTACAGCCTATGCTTTTAAGGAAATTATCTGAAGAATTGTATTGTTGCAGGATCCAATCTGGGTTGGTCACTGGGACCAGAGATTTTGTCTTTTGAGCTTTTCTTGAAATGGGTTCCAGCACGAGTCCAAAAGCTTGGAAGACAAAACATCTGGTCCCAGTGACTGACCTACATTGGATCCTGCAACATTAACCTGGGACACGTGTTTGCCTTCATTCATGAGTTGTATTGATAAAAACATTTTAATACAATTCTTTCTTAAATTAATATGTTGTTTCTCCCTTATGGTATGTATTTCTAATTGGTTAAACTTACATTTGTAATTTTCTTACAGCACTTACTAGCTTGAAAAATTCCTTTCTTTAGTCAGTATGGGTGAGCATTTATCCAGACACTCATGGCCCAATACAACTTGATGGAACCTAACTAGACATAGTAGGCCAATAGGACAAGGGATCAGTGGTTTTTACATTGTAGCTGGGAAATCTGATCCCTAGGTTCAATAGAAACTTTGCTCCACCAAGTCTTGAATGACTGAGATTATATGCAGCAAGTCTACCCATAATAATAAATCTGAATTCCTTGTTTCTATAAACCATCAGAAATGTGTGGAAAGCAGAAAAGCAGGAGAAAAGAGAACCCTACTCTCTTGATCACAAAATGAAATTAATATAATGTAACATGCTATACATACTGGACATTAAGATTGGCTGCAGTAACATTACTGGTAGACATGCAGTTCAATAATTGGACTACTAATCTATATTATTAATATTCCAGGCTTTTAATCCTAACCTATCCAATCTTGAGTAGGTCAACCCTCCTTGTATTCTGAAGATTTGCGGAACTCTGCAATGGTGATAGGATTGACACTAATCCCAAATTACAGAGGAAAGAGTAATAAGATTCTAACCACACTTCCTCTTGGAGGGAGTTCTGATTCTACATTGATAGCAGCAAACATACTAACTTCAAAGTTTCATTAACATTTGACTACATACAAGGAAAAAAACCACTTCAAGTAAAAATCTTAGAACGTGAAGATGGTATGCACTAGGCTAATACAGGAAATGTTTTAACATATATAAAATGAGGTTACAATTCAGTCACCCACACATTCCAAGGTTAAGAATATTTTGCATGCCTTGATAATTTTCCCTGGAACTAATGACCTGCAATTTACTATGAATATGCTTTTTCACTACAAAGATGCTCCTTGATATTTGCCAAGCTGGAATATTCTTATATTTCAACTTGTGTTCCATGTATGTGAAATCTGGCACAGAAAATTAGTTTCAGCTATTATTTGTCCATACGTACCCTACTTTCTTAATACTGGAAAAAGTGAGAGTTAAGGATGTTATTATATGCAAGAAACAAGGAATATAGATATTCTGTTTTCTAAGATAAGTTCAGGTTTTGTAAGTCAATCTACAATGCTAATCAAGAAATTTATTTTATTTCTGATAATATTTGGAAAAAAGTCAGTTCTGCAACAGTCCTTTGTCTTCAGAGATGGCTGTTCTGAAATAAATTCTTTTATCCGAAGTCTGCAGAGGCACATGTGTGTGAAAAGTTTGCACATCCATAGCTGCAGTGTCACTATACAAGGAGAACTGCGTTAATGCACCCGTCATTTTCTGGATTATTGGTCACTTGTGCATATTTTCCTGAAAAGAAAACAAGTTTTATTGATTTATAATGGCAGATTCTTAATAACTTAGTCTACTACTGCAGTACAATTTTTTTTAAAAAACATCCCTCCATAGCTGGCATTTGAATACATCGTGACAAAACAACTCTACTTAAGGAGTCGGGAAAAGAGAATAATGGGTCTTTATTTTTCCCAACTGAAAAGTTACTTCTGTGAGACTGGACAAACCAACATTAACATTTGTTACAATAAAGTTGCCTAATGTAACTTTTGAATGAACTGCATAATTTCCTCTGATGCTGATTAGATGGAGACCATTAATTTTGGGACTGAAATGGAGAAAAACCAAAACAGAAAACCAAGAGGGAGTGCTAGTATATGAGACATATTAGAATACATATGGATGTTGACTAGGAATCATACGTATTACTGGAACAGGGAAGAAGCATTCGTATAAAACTGAAATTAATGAGATTTTTTTTCCTCTTCATAAAATACATTTGAACTGCTGCTGGGCAAATTTAGACAAAAGTCATCTGATTATCAAGATTCAAGCAAATTGTGATTTTTAAAATCTTGCTAAGCAAGAAATACTAATTTACTTATTAGATTTGTGTGCCACCCATCTCATTTAGAGGTGACTAGATATCCTGTAGTTTTCATCCTGAAAACCTGCAATTTCATACGATTCTAACATAATATCAAATTGCTTAAATGCTTCTTTCATTAGCATTAGTAGGAGCCTTTGTGGTATAATGGTTAGAATGTAGTATGGAGGCTAACTCTGCCCACAGCAAGGATTTCCAATTCAGATCAGCTTAAGGTTTCCAAAGTCTTTCATCCTTCTGAAGTCAGTAAAACGAGGACCCAGATTGTTGGGGGCAATATGCAAATAATGTTTACATTCTAAGTCGCTCAGAGAGTGCCGTAAAGCACTATGGGATGGTATATAAGGCTAAATTCTATTGCTATTAATTCTTATTACTGAAAAGTAGTATTTGGTTACTTACCCCAGATAACTTTGCCCCCTTGAGTGACGAGACCAAGCTCACTCACATTCACCTCGATTACTGTACCTCTTGTGATTACTCCCAAAGAAGTATAGAGAGGAGAAGAAGGATTCTTTTTTACACCAAGAATGGGTAGGCAAAATGTGGCTTTAAGTTCCGGATGTGTTACATGGGCATTCTTAAATCGCAAACCCTGTTATTCAGCAAAATAAATAACATTCTTCTAAGTAACAGTAGAAAAAAGAGAATTCCAACTAACACATGCAATTATTTTTAATCCCAATCCTACATATGTGGGCTTAGTTTTAAACCCAGAAAAGTTAACAGCTGTTTATGAGCTTTCATGACTCTGATTCCCAGCAGGTTGGTGGACTACAGTTGTGACCAGTTCCAGGTAGCTTGCTCTCTTTTTTCACGATCACTAAATGTACCACTATGTCTTTTTCATTTATTTTATTTATTGGCTTCCCATTTTACCACAGGGTAACTCTGGGTGGCTTACAATATTGAAAAGATAAAACTATAGAAAACTTATAGACAATATAAATTAAATACTATAAAAATACAAATACTCAGCTCTAACTAAAAGATAGGGATGGAGGAAGTAGGATAAGCAGGGTGGGAGGTGGGATCTATTATTCATCTATCAACCACCCCAATGTAAAATCCCTCCGTTGGAGCTCTAAGCCAATTGGCAGAGCCAGGTCTTTAAGCTCTTGTGGAAGGAAAGGAGGGTTGGAGCCGACCTCACCCTGGGTGGCAAAATGTTCCAAAGGGCAGGTGCAATAGCAGAGAAGGCTCTTCTTCTGGACCACACCAGACAGAATACCCTGGCCAATGGGACCTGCAGGATGCGTCCTCTGCTGACATGGGTGAAGCATCTTTACGGAAGATTGAACATGAAAAAGCAAATTAACTATTAACCTACTACAAAAAATATTTACCATTGGTCGAATGAAGCGCTCGTATTTTGGAGGTTTTCTGGTAAAGCCGTCCCCTACAAAACACACTTTGGTAACCATTCTTTTCCAAGCCTTCTTCTTTCGTTTTCCTGTGCGAATCACTTTGAGCACTTCTGTTTCTCCCTGGGCCCTGACTTTGGGCACAGGAACCTCCCATTTCCCCTAAAAACATGTAATTTGTAGTTAGGGAGCAAAAGATGGGAAAGGACATATGGGCACACATACAATATATTCCTTCAATAGTTTTGTAACATGCTAGTTTGTCTGACACAATAACAGAACGATTGTATCTGGATCACAAGCCATAGAGGAAATGCATAGACAGCGTCCCACACATTGAGGTTATTGCTAATGGTTTGTTTGATTATAAACTCTATGTCCCTTTCAGGTTTAACTATTTAACAGCCCTACTTGAAGGAACATCCCACTGGGGCTTGAATCACAGATTGTCCTATTTCCTTCTGGGCTGTAACATATACACTGTGAGCTGAGATACTAAGCTTATAGTCTAGGTAATCCCACTAAGAACCATATATTGAACAGATTGGGGTATCATGAAAAGGTGATGTATTTATCTGATTCATTGCATTTACCACATATTTTATTACTTTTACTTTATTATTTTCTTTGATCTATTTTACCCTGGAATTAGAACCTGTACTTAATTTTTTTTCTTTGAAAAGGTTATTAATGAATAATCTACTACTACTACAGTTGGATTTTATCTACATGGGAAATCTGTAAAGTGTGGTTTGATTGCATAGACAACTCTTATTAGTTCTTCCTATCAAGAGAATGTTGGTGTACAAGAAAATTGTATCAAAATAAGCTTTTCAACAGGCAGAGGAAATCTTCCAATACTCAAGATGACATAAAATTCCTGTCATTTATACTGGAGAGTGGAGCAATAGGAATTTAGATTAAATATTATACTGCACTTTTGAAAAAGGCAGAAATGGCTATATCTTCCCACAAAGAGGAAAATACAAAAAATACACAAGTATTTCTTCCCAGCAAAGGCTAATTCCTTGTTTTCTAGCCATTTACTATACACTAATTTAATTTTACTTTATATAAGTAACCAGATGTTTTAAAAAGCTATACTCATATTTCAAAGTTGGAGATACAAAAGTACTAAGCAAATTAAAACATTTATTTAGATTGTTGGACAAATCCAGTAATTCCCCACCATATAGTTTGAACATATGTTCAAACTATCGTGTTTCCCCGAAAATAAGACCCTGTCTTATATTTTTTTGAACCCTGAAATAAGCGATTGGCCTTATTGCCATGCGCTCAAAAGCCCGATTGGCCTTATTATCAGGGGATGTCTTATTTTGGGGAAAACAGGGTAGAATGGATACTAGAGCCATTATTTTGCATATCAGTATTTTAAAGCAACAGTAAATGTTCTGGCAAATCATATTAATTTAAGCATATGCATGACTTACAGCTTTTTCTTTTCGTTTTTGTTTGATCATGTTGGAAAGGACTTTTGCTCGAGACTGGCTTTCCCTATCCAGCAGGTATGCTGGTACAGCGCCTTCTGGGGTCTTGTCTTCATTCTTCTGCTTGGTATTTCTCTTTTCATGCATTTTAATACTAGAGAGGTAGATAAAACAAGGTGCTTTTCAGATTTTTTTCAAAATTAATCTAGCATTAAATCAGCAACACTGCCAAATGAAAATAGTTTTAGTAATAGAGATCTTAAATTGCTTCCAAAGCTTTTACAATAGATACAATATAATATGGAATCATACTACTTATAGGCAAAATATGCAAAATTACTACCAACTGTAACATGAAGCACATTTCCTAAACAAGTGCCTTAAGAAAACTCTATTGTCATTGTATCTAATGTTTGAGCAAGGATATAAACAAAAATAATAATTATTTATTTATTAATCAAACTTGTATACCGCCCTCTCTCCCGAAGGACTCAGGGCGGTGAACAGCCAACTAAAATG
>JANHZT010008410.1:87239-97859 GCA_032468215.1 Stegonotus admiraltiensis | reverse complement strand
AAGGATGGAAGGCTGAGTCAACCTTGAGCCTGGTGAGATTTGAACTTGCACTAATTGCAGGCAGCTGGCAGCTAAGTCCTACATAACAGCACTTGGTCCGCTGCACCACCTCTTGGTGCATATATTAATTATATATAGGTAGTCCTAGTTTTGCAACTGCCTTGTTTAATGACTGTTTACAGTTACACTGATGGAAAAGTAACTTCACGACTGATCCTAATGTTATGACTTTTGGAGGTCGGTAAAGCAAAGGAAAGCTGAATAAAATCATAAGTACAGTCATAGTTTCATTTAGCCACCACTTGGCTTAAATGAGTTGCCAGTCCCAGTTGTAATGCTAAATGAGGTCTACCTATTACTGCTTTATAGTTTGCATAATGCTGGGTTATAAAGTTTGTGGGATGATACCCAATTGTACATCTCAACACTGTGCTAACTGAATGATGCCATCAATATACTCTCCAAATGTCTGGAGATTCTCTGGGTCTTCATGGGCTTCTGCCAAGAATTCCACCTGACATTTGGATGGGATTGTACTTCCCCATTTAGAATTAATATGCAATTTGGGGGTTGTCTTGGACTGACAGCTCCTGCTAAGAGAATTGTGTCTGCCTCTCTGGATTGACAGTCACTTCAGACAATCAAGCTCTATTCACCCCAGAGTTCTGTTTACATGGGGCTGCCCTTAAAACCTATTTGGAAGGTACCATTGGTTCAAAATGTAGTGACATGATTCTGTAGACATGCCTCTGTATTTGAGGGACCACTTGTCTTCCGTGGTTTCTACCCATCTGTTAAGATGTACTTTCATCTTAAGTACATCTGTTTTAACTGAAGGTCAAGGGACCTTCAGTTAAAAGATGCCATCTATAGACTCAGGAAGCATTCCTTCTCTGTTGCTGTGCCTGCCTTTGGGAATGGTGTTTTTGCAGAGAACCATATACCCCTTAAAAATTAAATTGATGGAGTATGTGGAGGCCTAATTGTGTTTTTTTATGGGATATGGTTGTCTGTTGACTTCAGATACTTAATAAAAAATATTTAGTGTTACTTTGGTGCTACTGTGCCTTACCTTACTGACACGTAATTTTTAGTATGTTTTTTGTATAGTTGCCCATTGGAGAAGCAAAATCTTTTAGAGGAATCATTGATGTGGTGACCAAGGACCAAGTTATCTGGAATGCTGTCACTGGATTGGATGATGGAAAGACCTTTAAGCAGAACTCCTTGGAAGATGCTGGAGACCTTAACTTATTAAGAAATGCCAATGATGCAAGACATACCTTAATAGAACAAGTAAAGTTCTAAAGTAAATACATAAAACACATGAGAATTTAATTTAAAAGTATGGATACCTTTCAAATGCGTGGACTTTAGTTCCCAGAATTCTCAACAAAAGCCTTGCTTATTAGAGAATTTGGGGAATTGGTGCACACATTTGGAGAAAAAAATAAATCAGGAAAGCTGACCCGGAAATAATGAAATACAAGCCAGAGATGATGGGCTAAGTTTATTTGAACTTGCTGTACAGTGTCCGAAGTACAGCTACTTGAGTAAATAAATATGGGTACTGGTGATAAGAAGCAGTACATTGAGAACTATATATATTTGCTGCAATCAAATAATGAAAATAGTGATGTGTTCTCATTTGTGATTAGAGAGTTCTGGGATGTGTATTGTTAAATTCTTAATTGCTCCTATGCTGGTGGCAAGCATTTGCAATGCCTTTGATACAAATTAACATTGAATTAGCACAAGTTCCTCTGAATGGCATAACAGGATATCATCTTTTTCATCGTTCAACTAGATGAATGCTACATTTAATGACTGAAGTGGTTTCAATCCCAATTCCTCTAGTCCTAGTTCAGTATTAATTCTTGTACCATATTGACTCTCCGCTTATTTTAATCTAAATAGATTATTGTGAATTGCCCAATATCACTGGCAGTTGCTTATAATATAATACACAATAATATACATGTTTCATTTCTTATTATCCAGTGTAAACATTAACTTTGGTTAATATTCTGCTTTAGTAGTCCTTGACATGATTGTAATGTTCCTGCCCATTACAATCACAAGTTGTGATGGTGGTTAAGCAAGGCAGCCATGTGATTGCCTTGCTTAACAATCCCCATCCCTGCTCTGCCAGATGTGGTAATTAAGTGGAGCATGTGATGTCTCGGGTCAGGGAGGCCCTGAGAGGCCTAGTGCAGACTTGGGCCTTCTGCCCTGGGCCTTCCAAGCCTTCTCCACCTCCAAAGGCTTCCCGCCCCTCAGGATCCCTTGGAATTTCTTTCCTACCCTCCTGGGTCCTCTCAGGCCTTGGTCCTGATCTCCTACCCCACTGGGTCTCCGGATGCCTTAGGGCTGCTTCCTAGCTCACTGAAACCTACATCTTCCTCCTTGCCCCCTCTCACAATTCACTGCAGAAGTTCTAGAAGTTCTGGAGATTGTGTTGGAGAAGAAGAGCAGACTACTCCAACCCCTGACATCCCCTGGCCTCATGGCTTTGTCCAGGAAGTGGGTACCATTTTCAGAGCAGCCACAATGAATCCCACCTTTTTTGTTCACATCCTTTTTAGCTCATATCAGACTAAGACAGTGATGCTGTTTGGTGAAGTCTCCAATAAAGAATGCCTCTTGTGAAACTCATCCTAAGATAGGTTACTATTTTGGTCACTTTATTTATTTTAGTTGAATCAATTTTGGCTGCCGTGGGCGCCTTTGAGCCACAATAGATTGTATGTCTCTCTAGGTGCATTGGTGCTGACCTCTGGTGTAAGAGATTTGTAACTGCATATGCTTAAATAAGGAAGATACTTTTAGGCTAGCAATTATGGGAATTCATATTTTCAAATTGTTACATTAATAACATGACCTTTATATCTTTATTTCATTAAGAAACAAGCAGACCTAACATAAATAATGTGAAATGTTAACCATTAGGAAATGCATTTTCTTTTAAAGGTTGCAGACCTTGATGACGAATTTGCTGAATTGGTCCTTGGAGAATTCAGTGAGAGTTTTGATTCATTACCAGCTGATGAGGTCTGTGCCTTGACTCCTTCATCATGTAAACTTTTATATATGAGAATATACTTGTGTTGAAAAAATAAGCCACTGGCCTCTTTTCCAATAGAGTTGGTCATAGATTAAAATAAAATACTTTCTTTGCATAATAATAATGTTGCTTAAGTTCGAGGTAACCATAATGATTAGTGAGAAATAATAGGGAATTGAATCAGATTGGATTACAGAATATGCTATGACAAAGAGAAATCTAAGTTGGATTTTCTGTGTCAATTAAATGCTTAAGCCACCTCTCTGGATCAAATCACCTGAAGTGGATATTAAGCTATTTTAAACTAGCTGGTATATGAAATGTAGCAAATATTTTAGAAGTATTACGAAAGATAAAATTAGTCTAGGAGAAGTGTTCAGTGACTCTAATAAATACCATATAATTTTATCAAGCTGTTTTGAGTGCCCATGAACACAATAGGTATAAACTGAAATAATAACAAAAAATAATGCCAAGCAAAAACCAATTAATGTAATTAAGATTTGGAATAGGCAGATGCCCATTTGCAATTGCACTGACTTTGATTTGTTGTTAACTTTTCGAGTCAATCAGTGTGGCCAGCCACATGTTTTTCATACTGTATTGAATTGTAAGTATGCATTTGTTTAAAATAATTGTGTCTTTTTGATTTTCTACAGCTACAGGCTGCAATACGAAGAGTAACCCTGGCTCATAAAGCAGTGCCTGTGTTTTGCGGAAGTGCATTGAAAAATAAGGGTGTTCAGCCCTTGTTAGATGCGATCACCAAGTATTTGCCTGCACCAGATGAACGCAGCTATGATTTCTTGTGAGTATGGAATAAAGATGTAATTTCATTTGATCAAAAGTAAGCAAAATTTGTATGGAAAAGAAAATTTAATATCTTACGGGGTAGGCAAGTAAACGGAATTTTGGACAATCGGAAATATGGAAGGCATGCTACAAACACAATGTACTGTTATTTTGCAAGAGACTCACATAGCCAAGGATTCCAGGAAGCCTGATCTATTCAAAGATAAATCATGTCTCTTGGGTTTTTCTCTCCACTTAGTATTTCAGTATGATGAAGGAAATACAAATAATATGTCTTTAAATGTAGAGGAAATCCCTCAATTATCAGTAATTATGGTGCTTTCAGTGCTAAATGCTAAGTATTTTTTTCATGTCATGATTCCTAGGATAAATAGGTGGGCTGGCTGGTTTATTGATTGATTGATTTGATTGATTTTCCAGGCCAGGTTATAAAGATGATCTATGTGCTCTGGCATTTAAAGTTCTTCATGACAGACAGCGTGGACCCTTGGTTTTTCTGCGCATTTACTCTGGCACAATGAAGCCTCAATCGGCAGTTTATAATATTAACAAAAACTGCACGTGAGTTTAAAAAAAATGGGCTGGTGGTGAGAAAAGGCGAATGAGCTTAAATAAATGGGTATCTCGGAGGGGACTGAAGCCTAACCTGAGTCAACCGTTGCAGAGAGAGAATGAGTCGCTTGCTCCTGCCTTTTGCTGATCAGCAAATAGAAATCTCTTCACTAACCGCTGGCAACATTGCCCTGACTGTGGGGTTAAAACAGGTAAAAAAAACCCAAAACCCTCCTGTGATCTTTCAAACGTTGTATTTTACCAAAAAAACCAAACAAACCCCAACAACCCACCCCTGCATCAGGATTAGTTTATGGAATCAAAATCATTTTGCTGATTTAAATGTCTGTGGAGATTCTCAGTCATCCAGGTCATGGTTGTCTCAAAGGTGCTTTCTCAAGAGGCAACTGGACTTTCTGACCAATTTGCTGATATAAGTTTTCTCATAGGTAACCTTGCAAAGGGTCTAATCAAGATTTCCTGAATGTGATGCCCTTCAAATGTATGGAGACTGCACCTCTCAAATTCTTTGGCATATGTTCTTTGAGGCTATGGAAAATGTCTAATCATACATGGAATAGCATTCGACATTTATTTTTCTAGAAAGGAATAATATGTGGAAATCTTCACAAATTCTTTCTTCCATTTTTAAAAAGTGCTTTTATTGTCCAAAAAATAATTATTATAGCTGCTGGTAGTGCAAAACAAAGGATTGGATATGCTTGTCCTTTAATTGGGGAAAGCCAATGTTGGATAGCCAATTAACATTCAATGTTTTTTTAATGATGGAAACCAATTGTGTGCTGGCCATTCACCATTTATTTATTTGGCCCATTTATTTATTTGGCTTGTGTTAGAGTGCCACTGGCGACACCATTGTTTCTTCAAAAGCGTCTGCAGTGGCTGCAGCTCGTCGAGCTGGAAGAAATGTGGAATCAGCACGTGGTCAAGATAAAGAAGTACAGAACCTCCTGTTAGCTGGCATTGAGATTCCAGAACCGGTCTTCTTTTGTGCAATAGAGCCACCTTCCATGGCCAAACAACCAGGTACAATTCAGTTTCTGAAATAGGAGAATTGTGCTTGTAGTCTATGCATTTAGGCTATAAAGAAATGAGACAATTGTTTTATTAGCAGGCACAAAAATATATTACAGTTGACTAGTATTCTTATCTATACCATGTCTCCAGTTGTGAGATGATTTGAGAGGGAATGTGATCTTGTTATGGTTCTCTAGTTTAGCAGGTAAAGTCATTAATTCAGATTTTAGGATAAATATCCAAAGGTCACTGTACTCGCATTGCACACCCGAGGTGATCATAGTCAGCAACTGTCTGTGCTGGTTGAAAGACTTTTTGGAACTAGGAGATTTTGAAGAGTGTGAGAGTCCCTTATTTTGTACTGATGAAGAAGAAAAGGGGGCAAGGAGGAAGAAAAACCTTAGACACCGTTTTATAAGTGATGATTGGCAGAGCAGCTTTATGGTCTTTAAAAAGAGAAGAGAGGGAAACAATGGAAGAGATAAGCCTAATGTAGCTTTTTCTTCCTGGCCTGCTTTTCAGTCTCTTAAATTTTGAAACATCATCTTCCCTTCCATTTAGGTTTTGGCCTGTAGTTTGGAAATCAGAATATTTTAAAAGAATAGAATTAAAATTATTTATTATTGGTTTGGCTAGGAAACCCCGGTCTAGTGTGCTGCTATATTAAGTTTGGAAGAGTTGAATAACTTATGGGTAATATCACATCTTTTCTTGAGAGTTGTCTCTTCTTACTCCTATTTTTCTCCCCGGGGGCTCAGGAGTTGGTTTCACTACAGTACTGTAGAACTGCATGCCAGGATTCCTCACCAGTAACCCTTGTGAGGCCCTGGGAGACTGTGGAAACTACAGAAGAAGAAAAGGACCACAGTTGTGTTCTCTGTACCTATTTTAATCAATTATTTGCTCCAGATCTAGATCAAGCGTTGATTTGTCTGCAGCGTGAGGATCCAAGTCTGAAAGTTAAGAGTGATGCCAATACGGGGCAGGTAAGGTTTACAATGCTTATTATTATTAAACTTACTGCTGTGCTCTAAGGCAGTGAAGGATGAGTCCCATGTAGACCCCCTCCTTTTTTATAGTGGTACTACCTTTCAGATGACACTGCTGAAATCAACGGAATAACTTTTGCTGAAATACAAAGCATGCTTTTTTTTTAATTGTAAACTGCCCAGAATCATTTAAGTGAGATGGGCAATGTGGAAATATGGATGGATGGATGGAGCAATGTGATTATTTTTTTGCTGTTTTTCTGTTATCTATTTTATATCCCACTCACCACCATCCCAAAATAGGACCTACTGCTCCTGGTGACATTGCCGTGTAACATTTGCATTTCCTGCAGACTTTGGAAGGAGCAAAAGTTTCATCTTTAGCTGCAGAGTTTGCCTGCTCATTCTCACATTTGTAATTCATTGTTCATGTTTATACTGGTATCCATATTGGTTTATGCAACTGGATTAGAAGAAGGAGGTTCCCAATTTATCTTTCCATTGCAGCTGTAATTATTCCCAGAAAATCTGCTATGAAAAAAGGAAATTTCTGAAAAATAGATAGAGACTGTTTAATTTCAAAATGACTAACAGATGCATGTTGTTGCCTGTACTGCACTCCTCTCACATCTGCCTGGCTTTAAAGCCACTTTGAAAAACGAACAGTATGTTCCATGCTTTGGTGATACTACTTTTATGAATATTTTTGCCAGACGATTCTTTGTGGCATGGGGGAACTACACATTGACATCATTCACGACCGAATCAAACGCGAATACAAACTGGAGACTTACCTGGGACCTCTTCAAGTTGCTTATCGAGAAACAATCCAAAACTCAGTTGAAGCTGCAGGTACATTAAATGTCATAGACCTGCAAATGAAGGACTTAAAACTGGTGGCTAGTTAATACTATGCTAATTTGATGACTTTGGTATGTTACTTGATTTGGTTACAGATACACTGGACAGGACAATAGGAGAAAAGCGACATCAAGTGACTGTTGAGTTGGGAGTTAAGCCATGGGAGGGAGAGATGCCAGCAACAGCACCAGTCATTGAGTATGCTGAAAGTATTAATGACTTACTTCACCCTGATCTTCGTGAAGCTATAGAAAATGGAATTTCAACCTCATACCTTCAAGGTAAAGAGTTATTTCAGCAAATGTTTTGAAGGTATTATATTGGAATTGTTTGAAGAAATAGAGACTTTGTTAAGCGTGCCTACAAAAGAGTAAGGCTGTCAGGCAGAAATTAGCATTTGTCCTCCTTTCCCTTTTTTAACAGAAGATGCAAATGAATGAAACTGCTAGAGAGAAGAGTTGCAGCTTTTCTATTTGTTTTTATTAGTAGAGTGACTGGCCTCGAGACGTTTAGTCTGCAGTCTGCAAAATAACTATTGAAAAGAAACAGGATGATGCCATCTGAACAGGTTGAATTGTCATCTGCATGATGCAATCTACAATTGATTCAATGTAAAACCCTAATGTGTTACTGATACTTCTAGGACCACTTATGGGATATCCAGTTCAAGATGTGGCAGTCACTGTCCGGGCAGTAGTTACAAATGCTGATACATCACTCACTATGGTTTCTGCATGTGCTTCTCGTTGCCTGCAAAAGGTATGAATCAAATAATCTCCAGGCCAAGTAGAAAATTTTTTGACCTTCTGTAGTTCTCTTTGAATTGGCATCATAACGAAGTTGCTTACAATATTTATTTTCCTACATTCAGAAATGATGAGACCGGGATCCTGATGAAGATGCATATTTTCTGTTTTAACTTGATGTTTTAAATTAAAATATTTTGTAAAGTGCATTGAGAATACTTACGTTTTGGAAAACGGCATATCATTAATCATGTTTCTTATTTCTGTTATTGTTCATAATTTGTTTATATGAAATTTTCTGATTTTCAGATTCATACAGAATAAATATAGCCTTCATTTCAGCCTGATCTTCTGATGCAAATTAATACTGTATTAAGCGGATTGATGTTTGGATGGAAGATTTGTCCTGTAATTTTGTTTCTTAGGCTTTGAAGAATGCGGATAAACAACTCCTGGAGCCTGTCATGAACTTGGAAGTGACCGTGCCTGGAAACTACGTTGGTGTAGTACTTGCTGATCTTGCACAGAGGAGAGGCAACATAAATGACATTCAAGGTCGCCTAGATAACCAGGTTGTGGTTGCAGCTGTCCCCCTAGCAGAAATGATGGTATGTGCTGTAATTGGCAAGAAACTGAAGTTGCATGTTCTGGATACTGTGGATACTGTGGAATACTTTACAACAAACCTGAAAAATTGAGTGCAGATAGTCCTCAACTTACAGCCACAGTTGAACCCAAATTTTACATTGTTAAGCGAGAAATTTCTTAAGTGAGTTTTGCCCCATTTTGCGACTTTTCTTGCTACATTTGTTAAGTGAATCACTGTAGTTGTTCAATTAGTAACAGGGTTTTTTAAGTGAATCTGGTGTCAGCCAGCCTGTTGCTGCTGCCATAAAATGGGGGAGGGAATAAGGGTGAAGAATACGCTGCATCTGGATTTCCCGTTGACTTTGCTTGTCAGAAGGTCGCAAAAGGCGATCACATGACTCCGGGACACTGCAGCCGTCATAAAGGTGAGTCAATTGTCAAGCATCTGAATGTAAATCATGTGACCATGGGGATGCTGCCATAGTCATAAGTGTGAAAAACAGTCATAAGTCACTTTTTTCAGTGATGTTGTAACTTTGAGGTGGCACTAAATGAATTGTAAGTTGAGGACTACCTGTACAGATGGCAACATGTGTTGGTGCCTGGAGACTGTGGTGATTTGGATGGGAGGCAAGAGTCTTCAGCTTAACCATGGCAAGACTTTGGGTTGGAGTTTGGATTGGTGGCCACTGGATCTGTGAATTTACTACCTTTAGTTCTGGATGGGCTGGCGCTAAACCCAGACAGACCTGGTCTGCAGTCTGGAGGTCTTTCTAGACTCATGACTGCTGTTCAATGAACAGGTGGTGGCCACGGGCCTTAGCACAATTGTGGATTGTGTGCCAGTTGCATCCATTCCTAGACCAGAAGGCTCTATGCTCAATTACTCATATCCTCCTGCATGAATTACTGTAACACTTTGTGTCTGGGACTGCTCTTGAAGAGCATCCAGAAACTACAGCTGGTGCAAAATGTGATGGTGTAGGGAGTTATTTGCACTAGATTGGAATATATTACACCCCTGCTCTATGAGTTTCATTGGTTACCCGTTTGCTTCTGGGTTCAGTTTAAAGTGCTAATAATGACTCATAAAGCCCTACATAGCATGGGGCCAGTTTATTTGAGGGACTGCCTTTCCCAATCCCATTTACATGTCCCATGTATTTTTAATGTTTTTAATTATCTTTGTTGTTGTTTTGGGTTATTTTGCTGGATTCTTTTATGTTTTTAATTTTGTACGCTGCTCAGAGTCACTACATGAAACAAATGGCTATATAATTAGCATTTTGGGTTCAAAGAATACATGCTGTTGCCCCGTTCATCTGTGAACATGGACGGGGCTCTGCAGTCCCAGTCCAGAAGTGCAGAGTCTAGCACAATTAGAAGTTAATTGTTGCAATATCTGTCAGTACTGATCTGTGATGCCATTCACTGTTTTTGGCAGTGCCTGTCTTCAAAGCTGGAGTAGGCTTTGGAGCACAGGGTTTGCCAGCAGATTCTGGCAGGAACCACAGCTTCCAGTTTCCTTGGCTGGATGTCACAGTGGCATAGGCACAGTGGTATTCCCTTCACAGCATCTTTGTAGTGCTTGTGTAGATGATCTCAAGGTCTCTTTCCCATTTCCATTTCACCATAGTGCAATTGGCGAGGCATGGGGTGGTATTGCAGTCTGATATATAAATTTACTGAACCAATATGGTTCGGTTGAGATCTGCATATGTGTGATTGATTGGGATAGATTGTAAGGGTGGCACCGAAATATAATTTTATCATATTTTATCTATATCTTAACTTACTGTATTTTATTCCAATTTCATTTTAAATTGTATTTCCAATTTCATTTTAAATTACCATTCTTTGGAGTATAAGATGCACTCCCCCCCCCCAAGGGGCCACGAGCCGTGGTAGTACAGTGGACTAAAACACTGTTATTAACATCTGCTGCTTGCAATTACTGCAAGTTCAAATC
>JANHZT010008410.1:46091-57458 GCA_032468215.1 Stegonotus admiraltiensis | reverse complement strand
TTCTAGTCCTCAGGGAACTGTACTATCCACTGAGCACATTAGAGCAGCATTGTTGTAACACAAGCAACAGATAGATGTTTCATGTCTGGTCTGTATTGTAAGGTGGACATCTATCTTGCAAGTCTCATATAGTCTTCCAGGGAGGAGAATTTTAGGAATGGCTTCTAGTCCTCAGGGAACTGTACTATCCACTGAGCACATTAGAGCAGCATTGTTGTAACACAAGCAACAGATAGATGCACAAGTAACCTGTTTGCAGAATGCCATGATACAACTAATGCAACAGCTGGATAAAATTTGCCCATAGCATCATAACAACTTGTGTTCCATGGGGACTTGCCAGAGAAGTTTGGACGGGACCAGAATCAATTGTGAACATTTACAGCTCAATGTGACATCTTTATGGCTGGCAGATTGGTGGAGATTCCCACTGATCATACCAAAGTGACTTTTGTGTTAGGTTTGCTGAAGGAAGCTGCAGCTAATTGGACAATACTACCATTCATTGAGGGGAAGGATCTGGAGTTAGACAAGTATCAGGATTTCATTGTGTAAGCCCTGAGGATAATTTGGAGGTCCCATACGAAGAATCATGAGGTCAAGAGATCCAACAACTCCCCAAAAGCAAGATCAGAGGAGAGCAAATAATAAATTATTGTACTTTTTGGAGATGCAGAATTGCTTAACTTGATTATTCAAAAAAGGCCTGAGAGATAAGATGGTGGGGCAAATTATCCCCAAAATCCTGGAAGAGCTGTACCAACATAGTTCATGCAGGCATTTTTTTAATCAGTGCCTGTGCTCCCCAGTGAAAGAGACATGTGGATGGATTTGTAGCATTGGTATGTTATTGGTAAGAACAATATATAACCTCAGATGCTCTGAGATTATTACCTGAATCCATATTACACTTTGCACCAATTCCTGAACCTTTTTTTCAACTGTTAAATACTTTGACTAAGGACAAGAACAATTTTATATTATCATCCATATTTGTGCTTTTTAATTCATTTCAAAAACAGTAGGGGGCACTCTTGTATTGTCAAAAAATCTAAAGCTTCATTATTTTCAGTAACATTGCTGCAAAATAAAAAAAAAATAATACAACTCTGTTCTGTTTTCCTTAAGTTAGATCCAGCTCTCTTGAATGAAATTCCCCTTGAGATTTGAACAGCTCCCATCCTGCTGGTGTTTAGAAAGGCCTTAAAGACCTGGCTCTTTGCCCAAACCTTTAGAGAGAATAACTGATGCCCCCTCGTCCTTTTTTCCTGTTCCTTTCTTTGCCATGGATGTCCTTCTGTCTTGTGCTGTTTTTTGCATGTGTTTGTGTGTGTCTGCTTTTTTCTATTGTTCTTTACCTTTAAACGTTTTAATGGTTGTAAGCTGCCCAAGGTCATTGGGAATCAGGCAGCATACACATTTAATATATTATTAGTCATACCTTAAAGATATCTGGCTCTTCTCACAGGACAGAAAGAGTATTGATGCCTTTGAACTTTAGCATTGGAGAAGACTCCTGAAAATACCACGGACACCAAGAAAACTAATCAATGGATCATCAAGCAAATCGACCCAGAATTCTCACTTGAGGCACTAATTATTCTACCTCAGACACATCGTGCGAAGAGCCATCAGTCTGGAAAAGGCTCTAATGCTGGGAAAGAGAAAAAAAAAGAACAGGATGGCCATTAGCTGGTGAATAGACTCAGTTGCAATGGTGATGAATGCATCATTGGGAGACTGGAAAGAACAGGTTAGACTTGTCAGGTTGTCATGGAGAAAATTCACCTAGTTGATGGCACATAGTCAATTAATCTGTCTGTCCTTAGCAAGCATTCATTCATACACTGGAAATTAGTTTTACCCTTTCTTTCTGATAATAATTATACTCTGAATTTTGAAAGCAGCTAAGTTGCAAGGCACAAAACTGTTTCAGCAATTTCTCATGTTTGGCAAAGGTGGGTCAATCATTAGGCAGAACAGGCTCTCTCAAGCAGCAGTCAATACCGATAGTCCTTGGCTTATGACCACAACTGAGCCCAAAATTTCTATTGCTAAGTGAGACAGTTGTTAAGTGAATTTTGCTCGATTTTATGACCTATCTTGCCACAGTTGTTAAGTAAATCACTGCAGTTGTTAAGTTAGTTAGTAACATAGTGAATCTGGCTTCCTCACTGACTTTGCTTGTCAGAAGGTCACAAAAAGTGATCACGTGATCCTGGGACATTGCAACCTTCACAATTATGAACCAGTTGCCAAGCATCCAAATTGTGATCATGTGACCATGGGGATGCTATAATGGTTGTAAATCACTTTTTTCAATGATGTTGTAACTTCAAATGGTTACTAAATAAACTGGGGGGGGGGAATATAACTCTTGGCCCCATGGACTTCTCCATGTCACCTAAATTAAGACTTAATTTTAACTCTGAACTTAGTTGCTTTTGGGTACAAATGGGGTGAAGGTTCAAGAGGCTTTTACAGACAGTTAATATTTTAATTATACCGTGTGGCTTCAGTTATCTCATTCTGTTAGGTTTCTCCAACTATACTTCTATGTTAACATACTAAGTCCCTTACTGCTACTTATTCCTCCCTCCCTCAATCGTGTCATCAATCTACACTACCCACGTGCCCTCCCAGCTTATTCACAAACTCTATATCATAAAATGGGACATCTTAGACCAGTGTTTGCCAACCTATAGATGTGTGGACTTCAACTCCTAGAATTTTATAATCACCATGGTCATTGATGACCATTCATGGGAGTTGAAATCCATGCATCTGAAAGCTGACAAGGTTGAGAAGCACTCTTTTAGGTAGTAAAATGTCCTGTGTTAGTTTTCAGGCTTATATATTGGGAGATTATTTATACTTCATAATGTCTCCTGTAAAATGAACAATAGAATAATTTGTATGTCTCTTCTTTATACACAGCCTGTGAAGAAGGAAAGGCAGAAGGAAGGAAGGGAGAAAGGGAGGGAGGGGAAGGAGGGAGGGAGTAAGACAGAGGGGGAGGGTAGAATATGCATTAAAATAAAGATTTTAATTCACATTCATAATAATGCAAGAGTGGACCATATATCATTTTATATATTGTGCATCATAAAAAAGAAACACAAATATTATTGTGGAACTTTTGGTGCTCACTGAGCTTGTTTATCTGTTTCATTACCCAATTAGGTAACATCATCAGTGCCAAAATATTATTGAATTGGTATAAATAATAGTTATCCTACAGTAAATATGTTTACAGTAAAAAAATACTGTAAGCAAATATTCCCATGGAGAAGCATTAAGAATCACTTTTAACATATTTTTCATCGTACAAAAGTTTTTCCCAATACATTTGCTTTTATTCTCATAATAACACAGTGATACATACAGTTTATACAACCTAATTTTACTAGCGGTATTTTGACCTAAAGTATACTTCTGTTTCTTTAAAACTCACTAGTAAATTAAGTATGGATTTTATCTGTATTCTGTAGGCCTGGTAGCAGCACTTAAGTCAGCTAATGGACTACTTGAATTCCTGCTCTATTAAACTGTGCAGAAGTTAAAGGAAGGGAGAGCCACCAGTGCTTGAAACTTGTGTATAAGTTTTGAATGACATCTTTTTTGTTTGCGCTACCATATTACTCAGATAAAAGAGTAAAAGAGTGAGGCTCAAACCTCACAATCTATAGGCAGAAGGTTTAGATAGAGAATGTCTTATTTGAACCTCAAACACTCCTGCCAGTGAGAGAGAGTGATTGCAATATTTACAGGCATACTTGAAAGTTTAAAAGCATGTCAGAGCCATTCAAACAATATTTTTGCTGTGGAAGGGTTTACCCATTCAGAAAATGAATTTTACAGTTCTCTACTTCTACCGCAGATGGCTGATCTTAGGTGTTGCTTAGGTGTCAATCAAAATACAGAAACCTTTTCTATCTTTTATATTGGGAAAAACATGGCAGGATTGCAATAGAAAGACAATATTCCCTGGGCCACTTGTAAAATTTAGTATTTGAGGCAGAACAATTACCCAATGAATGCTTTCTGAGAAAACATCCCTTGTATACCAGTGAAATAGAAATCGTATCCAGAATATATTTTTCCAAAAAGATATATCGTCTACCTGCTAGAGATACAAGAATACAAAGTCTGTGTAGCATTGTTGCTTTTTTTTTTTAAATTAAAAAAAATATATAATTGTGGGTCCATGGTTGACAATGGAAGGACAATTGGAACAAAGATGTATAACACTTTTCCTGCTGTCATTTTCCAGATTACCATCACATCTATTTTGTTCTCACTGGATATAATATTTATGTACTTTATTGATTAAAAAAAGAGCTCAAAACCCCATTTCTGAACACAAACTGAACTAAGAGAACAAATATTAGTATTTCCTCCCTGGCTCAAGAACAACTTTTGATTCATGATTTTTCCTGCCTTCCTGCCTACCTGATCAATGTTTGATATATGTAGCTTCATGTGTTTTATATATTTATCTTTATTCGGCCTTTAAGGAAAAGATCAGGCTGTGGGTTTTCTATACATGCAAATCCTCCATTTCAATAAATGGCTTACGACTGACTCCAGAAAACAAAACCAATCATTTTATGTAATGGGAGACAATAATAGGAGTGCTATCGAAACACAGATTTTCACACGGTCTTATGTAACCATTTCTTCTGTCGGTATTTAAGTATCACCTCTTCAGTGATCAAATACCTTCCCCATTATAAAAAGCAGCCTTTGCTTCCCAAACAGCTTTGAATTGAGCCCTTTAATTAAAGCAGTATGCACACATTTGCTCCCTATAGATCTTTTCTTTCAGGTGGGGACAAGTCTGGACATGCTCTGAAGGTCCGTATATTACTGAAAGTACACAAATGTAAAACAGCAACACTTTACTGTTTTAGCAGCCATTGGAGTTGTAATTTAATTAAAATCAATCACCTGGTTTCCAAAACCAAACTTTCAGTTCTATGAAGGTCACACAGTTTCACAGATTCAGATCAATAGGCAGTATAGATGTGTTTTATTGATTATATTACAGAGCCCTTCAAGGCCCCAGTAGCTAAATGTGTGAAGCAATTAAGAGGCTTAAATTTGCTGCTTCTGTACAAAACCTAAAACACAACTATGATTCTTATAACTGTATCACTGTAAAACTATTTAGCTACAACCAATAATAAATCTTCTTATGAATCAGGAGTTTCAAGTTGTTACTAATGTATGAAAATGAGCACTCAGAAACGGATTTGTGAAGTATTAACTTTGCTTCTTATTTCTGGGTAATGATAAATATGCCAGCTATTTAATACATGGTAATAATCCACTTTTTTGTGGGTGTACTATTTTTAATTGACAGTAACATATATATATGTATTATAAGCACATTACTGAAGTTCTTATATTTAGCAATATGGCTTTTGCTCTTAATTTCCTAAGGTTGCTTAGGTTCCTAAAGACAGCATATATAAAAGGAAGACAGTCATATTACAGCTGAATGAAGAGCACTGCACTTTTATTTTATAGGTCCTTATTTCCAAGGAGACCTGTTATTTAGACATGTCTTGCATTTGGGGATCAACATCTGCAAATATTAACCTTTTTTTTAGGAGTTGGCACACTTCTGCTTCTTTTCCCCTGCCCAGAGTCCCTGGTCTATTTGTAATATTGTCATGGAATGCATTATAGTCAATATTTCATCCTTGGCTTCTGGCAAGAATCCTTATATAAATGTCATAACAAACACAATACATTTTTTTTTAAAAAAGGGAATGAATAAAGCTAGCTTCATTTTATAAAATGTCCAATTATTTGAAAACTTACTGATTGTTTAAATTTGAATTTTCTTTCCAAGCACTTTCTCTGGAAAGTTCACATCTAATACAAGATAGTTATTCTTGCCACAGGTTTTGATGAACTGCAAATTTCTGAATTATTCCAAGGCTTTGGTACTATCAGCTGAGGTGTGCTAAACTATATTGGACTGCAAGTTCTACTATCATCGTCCTTAGGTTCAATCATTCAGAACACTATGGTGCTTTGTCTCTTACATCAGCTGTCTCTATCATCTGTTAATTTCAAATGGCTAATAATTTTTTTCTGAGACCATGTCATCTTGACACATAGCATGGTATCTCATGTCTTTCATACCTTAACAGCATCAATACATTCTCTGTGTTGAGATAGCAACTTACTGTATATGCTGTTTGTTCTTTAAACCTGCTTTTGAATAGTAACAGGAAATCCCACAAGATCTTATGCGGAGATACATGGCTTTTAGAATAAAAGCTTCCATTAATATTGGGAACTATAATTTATACTACAGATCTTATTTTTTTTGTTTGATAATAGATTTGCAGCATCACTTGATCTCTTAGGTCTTGAGTCAAGTTGGATTAGTGATTTAGCATGATGGCATTATCAAATTCACTACTTGATTCTTGAATTGGTAGGACAATGCTACAAAGCAGCTTGAAAGAAAAAGAAAGGAAAAGAAAAACGAAGAGAAAAAGCAAGTGGATGTGCTTTCCATTGAATTTAACTAGACAGTTACCAGACTGTAGAATTATACTTCTGAATCAATTTTGCCCTACACTACATTTCCTGTAACTTATCCTTATTAGCTTTATCCAGAACCAGATTGTGATAACATTGCCTGATGATTGTATTTTAATTTTTGGAAATATTTAAGAGCTAAATATCTATAAGCTTATGAGAGAAGAAGTACTGTTTAAACATGCAAAAGGGACCTCATGCACATTATAAAAATAAATTCATATTTACAAGAGACTGTACCTTGGTATGACTGGGTCTATGATCAAACCTTGCTCCCTCTCTAAAGTCATGTACAGATGTCCATTTGCCATGAGTACTTTACATATTTAGGGTAAAAAACCTCAGTTGTGCAGCCAAAACCAACCAACCAACAAAACAGAATAAACAAACAAACACAAATGTCTGAAGATTTCAACCTGGCTTCAGAGAATAAGCAATGAGTGTATGTTTTCAATCAATGGCTCTATGCCTGCAATGATTTCTACTGTAAGGCCTTCTTTACCATTAAGTCTATCCAATCCAGGTAGGACAACCTGGGATTGTGCTGTGGTGATTGCCTTGACCTGGTATTTGCTGCCTCATTTTATTTATTTATTTATTTATTTTAATACACAGCTCATTCCTAAAGACTCTGAGCAAAAACTTGAACATGTGCACCTGGACAACATATACCTTACATCACAAAACAGCCAAACAACCAAACAGCTCTAGGCTCAACAAACTACTAAACTCTTGGCCTGGGAGCAAAGCTATATTTTCAAGGACTTACAGAACCCTTGGAGGGTAGGAGCTGTGCAAATCTCTTTGAAGATGTTGTTCTACTGCATTGTTTTCTTTTTCTCCCTTCAACCAAGATTATAGAAGGAAGGCTAAAAATGTTTTTCTCTTTCTGGTAATTGAGAAATGTAATAGCATGTTAAGCCCAATATCTGGTTGTGAATCTAGTGAGGTCTTCTGAGGCATGTTACCAGATTATTACGTCCACAAGGCACAGACTGACACCAAAGAAAATGTCTCTTTGGTATAGCATATTGAATTTACTGAGAAACACAAACTAGCAAAGAAAACATGGGCAATTGTTAAGATTTGAGAAAAGGATTAGGCACAGGAACAAAGGAATAATAGGAAGGCACAACCATGACGGCCATTATATCGCAGGAAATATAGCTCTGAAAGAAACCTGTCTGTCTCCAGTATGTGCAAAATAAAATCAACTGCTAACATTACTTTGGCACAAAAAGTCCTTCGGGGTTTGATTTTTTGCTGTATTCTAGAGAATTTGACGCCACAATTTACAGGTGGACGACTTATGTTTCCTTCCATTTCTTATCCAGATCCAGGTAATGCTTGTAGTGAAACAAAACAAAAAACACAATAAACCTTCCAGAAACTCTTCAACTCTATAAGTTTTACCTACTAGAGACAGAGTCAACTAGACTTCAAATCAGTTATAAGTGCATTTATCTAGAAGAAGCTTTAGAATATTTGCATTGCTGGAAGTGCCCATTACATAAACTTTCAATGTTCCCACTATATATAAAATGAACATAAAGTAAATTCAATCAGAACCAGGGCATGGAAGCAATCCAGGTCATTCTTGGAGATGGGGACCAATGAGTCAAAAATATGTAAGGATGTTATAGTATTGCAATATAAGTCCCATACTCTCTATGTATGCATGCATACCCAAAAGGGGCAGAGATTGCAATTTATGTATGCAAATTTATATTAAAGTTATTTAATTTTTCCTCTTATCTTAACATTGTTAAAATATTTGAATTTAACAAAAAGCTCAAAATGTATCTACTCAGTGGTACTGAAAACAGGAGCTATGTCATGCCATATTACTTTGGTGTGTTTTGTTACAGAGATAAGAACCAATTAGTTCGCTTTTCCTAAGAATTGCAATCTTACCCAGTCTATGTACAAATCTATATGAAAATGAAAAGCATCTAGCTTTAAAGAAAGTTTTTGAAAGATAAAGATACTCAGAACTTCCCTAAAGAAAAAGCAAAAGGAAATGAAAATAAGCAACCAATAATATTCAGCTTCATTTAAGTAATGCTGATAAATGCAGTTACGCAAACAGTATGCACTGTAGTACCATTGGAGTGATCTTACAAAAATACATTTGATTTTAATACATTACATTTTAAAATGATATATAAAAGTACTCAAGTAATTTGAAAAAAGTTCCATTAAGAATACATATGGATTTTATTTTTGTTTGTTTGCTTTAGTACATTTTGATGTACAAGGACAAATCTTGCTTTTAAAAATGGCTTTTTAGAGCAATTCTTTATTACACTTCTCTTATTAAAGAGGCAACGTGTTTTCCTGCTCAATAGAAGTGCCAACTCTTTATGTGTAGCTTTGAAGCCCAGAGTCTTAATTCTTATGACTCCTTTTCTTTAATAAAGACTATACAGTTATCAAACAAAGAAAACTTCTAAATAGGGGGTTGTTTTTTTGGCACTCCTTCAAATGTCCTATGCAAAAGAAGACTGATGATTATTCTTTTACAACTCCTACCATTTAAAACAATGGGAATATTTATGGTGCTAAATTGAAGACATCTGTACCAAGCAGCACTATCTAAATTAGGGACTGGATTTTCATCACTCTCTCTGGAAAGCCACAAGCATGGTCTAATTTAAGTTGAATGTAACAAAGCTTTAGCAGAGGAACATCCAGAGATTTTGATAATATTCTGGTTCCTACTATTATAGTATACCCAGCAGCCAGATCCATAACTGAGATTGATTTGAGATTATTTATTACCGTGGCAACTGAAGTAAATTTGAATACATCAATGGAAGCATGTATTAATATTAGATTTCCATATTCATGATTTTTTAAAGTGTGCAGGGGCTCTGTAACATTTTAATGTCTCTCTTTCCTTCTCCATCTTTTGTCATTTGTTTTAATATTTGGATCAGTAAACTTATTTATTACATTTTACCAATTATAATTATTTCACCTATCCCCAAAATACAAAATACAAAATGAGTCTTTGGATCTCCTAGTTGATCCTTGCTGTGGTGTTTTGTTGTATTTTAAATTGTAACTGGAAAAAAGAGAGAAATTAGGGGTCATAGATATTATTTTCTCCTCTAGTTTTATGATCTTGTAAGGTTTTTTTTTTCTCTGTAAGGAAAGAAAAGTCTTGCCAATGAGTCAAGTGAAATTGTGAATTTCCTTTTGGGAGAAATTTAGAGTCTCATTTTGCTTCCTTTACGGTTATTTTTAAACTGTAGGTGATTCACCATCTCCCAGCAGACATAAGAGAGAGCATCTGCATTCAAGCTATCTGGATCCTAAGTACTTTAGCAGTGTTTAGTCAATCATGGAGTATAAAGCAACAACTTTCTTGCAAACTATTTAGGTTGTAAGATTGCTGATAGGCTAATACGACTGCATTTGGACTGATTTCTGCTTAGCAAAAGTATGGCTTGAAGGATATATTGAAAACTCCCATGTGCTAATTTGGTAAAAGGGTGGGAAAGACTGATAAAATCTCCTTCAGCCATATGTCTAGATTACTGATAATCCAGTAAGCACATTCAGCTATTAGCAAATGTCTGGATCATTTGTCACCTAAAAAAGTTCAATCTTTTTGCCAATAATTCTTTTACAAGTTTGGTATGTGGTACAATGTGCTAATAATATAAAATAAGTGCACAAAAATACATCTTTCCCCTGATCATCTTACTTATTCTTCTCTATGCCTGAGTTCACCCTTATCATGGTTGTTATAATCACTGCTCAGTGAATAAACCAGAATCATCTAGTGCAGTGATGGCGACCTTTTCGGCACTAAGTGCCCAAACCGGAACACACACGCATTCGCGCATGCTGGAGCGCTGGAAATCTGAATACCAGCTGGCCATGCGCATGCATGTGCCAGAAACCAGGAAAGCAGCTGGCAATAGTGTGGGTGTCCACAGAGAGGGCTCTGTGTGCCACCTCTGGCACGTATGCCATAGGTTTGCCATCACGAACCTAGTGCATATAATGCTTAATTTAAACTACATTTGTATATCAGTAATTGCATGATCTCTATAAATGCCATATGCTAAACAAACCTAGCCCATACAAATTGCTAAACTATACCCATAGTTTACCCAACGATTGAGTTCACACTGTGCTCTAAGTCTTGTTAATTGGTTGTATGTATGAACATGTGTGTATGTATGTATGTATGTATGTATGTATGTATGTATGTATGTATAAAATTTAATACTAGCAAGTAGTATTGAACTACTTATTATGAAAACAATAATTATAATGATGTGGGTTTGTTTGAGCTTTAAATGTTGTATAAACCCAAGTTGTCAGTTTTATACAGTTTATAGCCACCAATAGAAAAATAACTGAATTATTACGTATCAGTTATATCTGTTTAAAGCATCCCATTTGCATTTAGAACTCCATCACAACCTTATAGAAAATAAAAATCAGATACAAAATTTTCAGACACCCTATTCCAGTAAAGTCATGTCATTGGGCATACTCTCCATAGTTTGTGGCTTAATCTTCTATGTGAACTTGATTGTGGCCTATTAAAACATGGTTAAAGAAAACATAGTTTAACCTGACATAAGATGCCCCTCCCAGGTACTATTTCTTATGCTATGTTTACTCTAATATTCTTTTATGAATATGGAACCTGATAAGGACTGAATGATCATTTTGTTCAACAACACTGTTATTAACATCTGCTGCTTGCAATTACTGCAAGTTCAAATATCACCAGGCTCAAGGTCGACTCAGCCTTCCATCCTTTCTAAGGTGGGTAAAATGAGG
>JANHZT010008410.1:34495-45991 GCA_032468215.1 Stegonotus admiraltiensis | reverse complement strand
CTTTCAGCAGCCGAGCCAAGCTCCGCCCGGCTTGCTCCCCGCCTCCCGCGTGTCATTCACTCTTTGTATGTCGGGCCCTCCCCGCCGGCAGGCCCATATACTCTCTGCCTCGCACTCGCCGAGGCCACAGGAGGAGCGGCGCCCCTCCTCCTCCTTGGCCTCTGCCCGCCTTCTTTGCGGCAGCGCCACCGCTTCCCTTCGTCCAAGCGTGCGGAGGCAACCGGGACAGCCGCCGAGCAAGGACCGCGCTGCTCTTCTGGTGGCCGGGAGGGGAAGGTGGGCGCTCTCGGTCTCTCCACGCGAGACACGAACTACCAAGGGAGAGGCGCCCGCGAAGGACAGAAGCTCGGCTCCCCATGCCGTGAACTTGCGCGGCTCCCAAGAGGCAGGATCCGAGGAAGCGGCGGCTGTAAGTGGGACCCCTCGCGTGCCGACCTGTTGCCGCGGGGAACAGGTTCGCGCCTAGGCGGGCATGGAGGGTGTTGGGGAGCCTAAGCCGGCTCGGCGAGCGCCGGTTGTGGGTCTTTTAAATTAGACGGTGATGGAAGAAGACGCTGCCTCGTCTGCAGCCCCGAGTCTAACTAGCCACAGACTCGCCGTGGTTTCACTCAGAAAGGAATCGCTGCTGAATTCAGCGCGGATTTATTGTATTCCTTTGGAGAGGGGCTGCAGCGGGAGACCCGAAAGAGATTTTGTTTTCAGTCCAGGGGTCTCTTAATGGGTCGCAGAGAGGCGGTTTTGGACACCCTGCAAGGAGTTTTAACGCTGAGGGAGCACCGAAACTAGTCTTTTTTTAAAAAAAAAAAGTGTGCGGGGTCAGAAAGTGCAACTCCTAAGCTGGCTTTTGATTTCCCCTGAACTCGGGTCAACCTTAGCCTCTCCAATGCTTTGCGCTTAGAGGACGGGGTCGGTGCACCTCCGAGGCAGGGCACATTTGTTCCTTTCCGTCCTACAGGAAGGAGGAGGGCCAGAGGGTGTGCTGCTGGCTTCCTTCCTTTCCCAGGGCTGCCTGCCTGCCTCTTTTTTTCTTTTTTCTTTTTTTTCCCTCTTCCACTTCAAAGCGAAGAGGGGAAGCGGGGAGGCAGCCGTTGCCGGAGCTTTTGTATTTCGTTAGAGAGGGGCGCACGTGGTTCGCTGCTCTTCCGCGTAGTTGCAGAAGGTGCGCGAAAAGTAGGGAAGAAGTGGGGTCCGAGCTGTGCCCCTTTCAAAACCTCTAGTTTTAAGCACCGTTTGGTCCTCAGAATTTAAAACGGGATGTGTCAAACACACATTTTAATTCCCGTCTCTTCCACCATTGGAAAAGAAAAAGGGAGCTTAAATTTAGCAGCTTAAAAATAAAACTCGGAGAGGATGTTTACACCTGTATGATGTTATAGAATAAAAGACACTAGTGATATCAGAAGATAGTTATTTTTTTTCTTTTTAAAAAAAAACCCCAGTGGATTTATTGCTCATCCAACTGTAGTGAATAGAAATCCATTAATTATAGCAATGGAAAGGAGATCTCTGCCTACCAAAATTAGCAAAATAAATAACAGAACAGATGCTTTACCTAATGATATGTGTGGTATAGTATGATAAGCTTATCAGTATTTGCTTAGTAACTGAGCCCACCCCTCTTATAGCTCTTTTGAAGTCTGAGCCATTACACAAAGGAAGTAAAAGATTTGCTTCTCTGGCTCTTCATAATATATTGGTATATTGCTGCTTTAAAAACAGAAAACTATTTAAAAAGATACAATGTACATACTAGATTAGCTGCTAAAAGATTTTTAAGATAATAAAAGATATAAAATGTACAAGTTTGAATGTGCTCGCTTATACCTGTGTGTGCATGTTCTTGAATAATTTTTAGAACAGCTATCCAAATTCAAAATACTGGAAAATAACATTCCAGTAATATGTTTTTATGTCTCTCTTTGAACAAAGAAATAACGGTTATAGTCAGTTCTTTGATTACTTCCATTGACATGACCACACTATCAGATTGATTTGGGAACAAAGTAAAGCTTCCAAATTCAATAATGACATAGTTTGTAATCCCAGAGGTTGAAGAACAAATAATGAAGGATAGTAATAACCTTGTGCTATTTGAGAATTAAAAATATTTTGATAGATTAATGTTGGAAACAGATAGAGGATAAAACACAGGTTGAGAATAAAGTTTGTCTCACAAAGTCATTTCTTCTAAAGTAAGATGTGTGGGGAAAAACATATTAAAAACAGGATCAATCAGTTCTGTAATTCTTAATACACAATAATTCATACTTTAATCCATATGTAACTCCCCCCCTCCCCCCATTTAATCATGTCTGATTTTCAGAAACTGCCTGGACAAATCTCTGCAGTTTCCTTGGAAATGTTTTTCAAGAGTAGTTTGCCATTGCTTCCTTTCTAGGGCTGAGAGAAAGTGACTAACTCAAAGCCATTGAGCTGGCTTTATGCCTAAATTGGAACTAGAACTCACAATCTCTATTTTCTAGCCTGATGCCTTAACCACTACACCACTACACTTTCTATGTAGTTTTGCCTGTGTGAATAAATCCCACCTAGTTCTTTGAAGTTTGTTTACTTAAATCATGTATATGGCTGAACTGTTAATTTCAGTGTATTTTAGATATACAATTTAAGTTTCATAAGATAAATTATCCAAATGGTGTTGCCTTTATTTGATGTTTTGTTTGGTGTTGTAAATAACTTGGTAGAACTATTTATGGCTTAGAATTATAGCACTCGAAGTGGCTATTCAGATCATGTGGTCCATACTTAGACAGTTTGCAGTGATAGCAGAAAGTTTAGAATGGACTGTATTTGATAGATTGTGGGACCCAGAAATGTCTGAATAATAGGGAGCTTACATTAAGAGTGTATTAGCATAGAACCACAAGGAGACAAATCAATAAACTGTATTGTTAAAAGTCTTCAATGGTTATTGCAAATGGTTTTTGAGCCATTTAGGATAAAATTGCCTAAGCACATATTAGGAAACATATAGATCTTAGAAGAAATTACTACATAATTATTGATATATCAGTGTTAGAGTATATTTTCATCTTGTGTTATTAGAAGAATACAAACAATAAAACAGCATCCCCTAGGCATAAATATTTCTGAATTTGCAGCCTTATTCTAACAGAAGGTATGTCTGGATGAGCATCTACAACCTCATAAGTTGCTAAAAATTATACCTGGAAAGTGAGGGTGGGAGAGGGTTATTCAAAGGTATTTTAACTTTGTTTTTAAAAAATGGGAATAACATAGTTGAATTTAAGCAATTCATGTGATCGAGGTTCTTCTCTATAAATGATCCAGGACTGTACATTCCCATGCTATTGGGGAATTGTAGGTGTTTCAGTCTATACATATAAAGAAGATAGATTAGTGAAAGCTAGCTTAGTCATAAGAATCTTTTTAATTCATAGGAAATTATTTTAAGATTTTAATTTATATGTTAAACTGGGTACAGCAACATATCATAGCTGTGCTGTGCTGTTGAAACCCGTAGTAACCATTAGCTGGCAACAAAAAGCTACAATACTTCTTTGCTGCTATCTAGTGGTCATGTGCATTTTGCATTCCAGTTGTAATAAGTGTGAAGTACAGTTACAATTGTGGTATCCTCAACAAATTAACAAACATCCCTAGTGATGGGTAGATTTATCTTTTAACAATTTCTTTTGAGTAGGTATAGCAGGCATTGAAACAACCACATTTTCCTCCAAGAATACAAATCATTTTTGAGAAGGAAAAATTTTTTGAAGAAAAAAGAAAAATCCTTTATGGTAGTAACTAAGTGACCAACAAGTCAAAAAAATGTCAATAAATGGCTATCAAAGTGTATCATAGTGTGTATAACAATTGATGCTTAATTGTTATAGATATCACCTCATATAAAAGTTTGATTTTTCATTTATATAATTTATATGGCTGCCCAGCTCTCAGACTCTAGCTCTGGACAGCTGATATATTAAAACATGAACATGATAAGTAGTGGCCACAAAAAAGTAAAACTTATTTCCCCAACTTGTATTATTTGGTTTTGAATAAATATTAGAATCAAACTGCAAAGCTTCTAATCTCTTAGCAGTTTCTACATATACTTAGCAGTGACAGCACCTTTACAAGTGACAAAATACTAGGGAAGGGTGCTGTCACAAAGTAATACTAAACAGGAAAATTTTGAGGAATCACATGCTCCATTAGGATAGGTCCCACTTATTCCTGCATTCTCACTTTTGCTATTTGCTCATCTTTTCCCTGAGGGAAATGAGGCATTGTATTGAATTGTGCACAGGCTTTCTGTCCTGAGCTTACAAAGTCATTTCTAAGTCCACCCATTTCTAAGTCCTGACCAAGTCCTCTCAGGTGTCATATCTGACTCATCACTGAATAGCAGCTTAATGAGTAGCTCAGCTTCCTTTTGCTAGGTTCTGTTGACTTTTTCTGGTCTGGTGACAGGCAGTCTTGTGGGAAAGCTTTATGGAGGTCATGCCAGATTATATTTTTGTCTTTCTTCACTCCTTCCTTGGTTGTGGAGATAGTCTTTTTCTATGGGCAGTGGTGGTTTCTATGACACCTGAACAGGTTGGACCTGTGCAGCTGGTAGGAATATCTCCAGGGGACTTCTGATTCTGTTATGAATGAAAGAGTTCTCCATCAGAGACAACTGCATATTGTCTTCCCTGATCATCTGCTTGCCATTCCCGTGTACATTACTTGTTTTTCCAAATTAGGACAACATTCTTGAATGGGTACTTATAAGACCAGAAATTACAATTTGCAGGTCTCTTGTCATAGGTTGAATCATTGCCTTTTCAAATCATTGGGGTTGGAGCCAGTATAAGTTCTGAGCACACAGAATGGCTCCTTCAATATGGGGGAGACTTATTGAAGCAGGATAGGTGACCATACCTGGAAGGGGATAGACAGATGATTTTTGTTGAATCTTAATTCTTCTGGGATGGCATAGTTGGAAAGTAAACAACATGTTGGCAGATTCTCTCATTATCAGTAGGAGTGGTGTTATGAATGCTCAGGGCTGTTTTCACTGGCAGAATTGAAGTTTTGCTCCAGAAAAATGGTTAGGTTCACACAACATTCCAAACCAGAATGCGATTTTCTTTTCATTTAGTGTATTAATATGAATCCAGGTGTCAGTGGCAGCTTAGCATGATCAATTAATTCAGAAATTGTGTCTTATTCCCTTGGCGTCTTTGTAGTAGTTTAAATTCTGTTTTCCACTGAATTTATTCTAATGATTTTACCTTTAGAAAACTAGTTTAGGTAAGCATGTTGCATATTGAGGTTTTGGGGATTTTTCTCTCCTCCCCCAGCATTGGTGGAAATTCCTATTTACTGTAGGATTTGTTTTCCAGTCACCACCTTGTTCCTTTCATAATTTTTGGTCTTTTGCTAAATTGGTGGGAATAAAGATTCAAGAAATCTGGAATATACCAGGCTGAGAAACTCTTTCAGCATATAATTAAATCACATGTGTGTCACCTTAAAGTATCTGTTGCTGGAGAGATATGTAGCTTTGAGGTAAAAAATCTACTGGTAACATAGTAATTAAAGTAAAATATGCTGGGAATGATCTATTTGTGTTTTAATTTTTTACCTATTTTCATGCTGTGGGTGGAATTGGTTTTATCAGAATATAATCTTAATAAGGTTAATTTGTGGATGCTTGTGTTCCTTAAAGTATTCCTGACTGTAACGTTCTTGTTTCTTGTCCTACTATGATTCAAGGCAGAAGCATGTTTTTAAATATGTGTGTCAGTACATAATTATTAAATCAGCTGCTGTATGCTGGAAAGGTGTGGGAAAAAATTCAGACCTGTCTTTTTTTTTCACCCATTCTGAAACTGCCACTTACATCGTTACGAAAGTGGGAGGTCTGGTTTGCCAAGATAATCCTGCTGTCTTGAGCAATTATTTTTAGACTATGCCAGTTAAGAAACATATTGCTGGAAAAACAGGCAGAGGATTGGATGTCCTCAGCTCCTGTTTGATGTTGCTTAGCATATTCCTGTGTTTTGCAGCAGTTTTTTTTAAAACCACAATTTTAAGTCTTGGAAATACTTTGTAGTCGAAGGATAGACTTCCCAGTAGATGTGTACAGGTAACTTACATTTAAAACATTCTGTATTGTATTTTGAGACTTCTTAATCATATTTATTTCTTTAACATTTAGGTGTGGAAGAAAATGTCAGTCAGCATGCATGAGAATCGGAAGTCTAGAGCCAGCACTGGCTCTATAAACATATATTTATTTCACAAATCTTCATATGCTGATAGTGTCCTCACTCATCTGAATCTTCTGCGTCAACAACGTTTATTTACAGATGTACTCCTCCATGCTGGAAACAAGTCATTTCCTTGCCATAGAGCTGTCCTAGCTGCCTGTAGCCGATATTTTGAAGCCATGTTCAGTGGCGGTCTTAAAGAAAGCCAAGCCAGTGAAGTCAACTTTCACAATTCCATCCATCCAGAGGTTCTAGAACTTCTCCTGGACTATGCGTACTCTTCAAGGGTCATCATCAATGAAGAAAATGCAGAATCCCTTTTAGAGGCAGGTGATATGTTGGAATTCCAAGACATTAGAGATGCTTGTGCAGAATTCTTAGAGAAGAACCTTCATCATACCAATTGTCTTGGCATGCTTCTTTTGTCGGATGCTCACCAGTGTACCAAACTTTATGAGCTCTCTTGGAGGATGTGCCTTAGCAACTTCCAGATCATCAGTAAAAGTGAAGATTTTCTCCAGCTTCCAAAAGACATAGTTGTTCAGCTGCTCTCTAGTGAAGAATTAGAGACTGAAGATGAACGATTAGTTTACGAGTCTGCCATGAACTGGATTAACTATGATCTAAATAAACGTCACTGTTATCTGCCAGAATTATTGCAGACTGTGAGACTGGCTCTTTTGCCAGCCATATATCTAATGGAAAATGTAGCTACTGAAGAGCTTATCACCAAGCAAAGGAAAAGTAAAGAGATTGTAGAAGAAGCAATCAGGTGCAAATTGAAGATTCTGCAGAATGATGGTGTAGTCACTAGTTTATGTGCTAGGCCTCGAAAAACTGGGCATGCCTTATTTCTACTGGGAGGCCAGACTTTTATGTGTGACAAATTATATCTTGTCGACCAAAAAGCAAAGGAGATCATTCCAAAAGCTGACATCCCAAGTCCAAGGAAGGAATTCAGTGCATGCGCAATTGGCTGTAAAGTCTATATTACTGGTGGCCGAGGATCTGAAAATGGAGTCTCTAAAGATGTTTGGGTATATGATACACTTCATGAAGAGTGGTCCAAAGCAGCTCCAATGCTAGTTGCTCGGTTTGGCCATGGTTCTGCTGAACTCAAACACTGTCTATATGTTGTAGGAGGTCACACAGCAGCCACTGGTTGTCTTCCAGCCTCTCCCTCAGTATCCTTAAAACAAGTAGAACAGTATGATCCTGTGACTAACAAATGGACAATGGTTGCCCCACTTCGAGAAGGAGTAAGCAATGCTGCTGTAGTCAGTGCAAAGTTAAAACTCTTTGCTTTTGGTGGTACCAGTGTCAGTCATGATAAGCTTCCAAAAGTACAATGTTACGACCTGAGTGAAAACAGGTGGACTGTACCAGCCACTTGTCCTCAGCCGTGGCGATACACAGCTGCAGCTGTTCTCGGTAACCAAATTTTTATTATGGGTGGAGATACTGAATTCTCTGCTTGCTCAGCTTATAAATTCAACAGTGAAACTTACCAGTGGACTAAAGTGGGAGATGTGACAGCTAAGAGAATGAGTTGCCATGCAGTTGCATCTGGAAACAAATTATATGTTGTGGGAGGCTACTTTGGAATCCAGAGGTGCAAAACATTAGATTGTTATGACCCCACGCTTGATATGTGGAACAGCATAACCACAGTGCCCTATTCGCTAATCCCAACTGCGTTTGTGAGCACATGGAAACATCTCCCTTCTTAACTGCATGTGTGCCTATACAGGTGAGAAATCGCTTATTGAAAATATAAGTGGCTATAAATTCACTTTTTTTACAAATAAAAACTGCAGATTCATTTGAATAAACAGGAAGCAAAAAAGCTGGCATGACTCAACCAGTGCATGAATAAATATAAGATCTGTTTCATAAGATATAAGAATTATCCTGGCTACCTCCAGTTAAATAGTGCATGCATTGGTCATGCACAACTATCCCTATTAGTAATTTCTGTATCTATCCATGATTATCAATTCATAGGCATATTTATGTAAGATTGTTCTTAAAGGTAATTATGGGTTCTTCACATAGACATATTTCTTTTTCCTACCATTTGCAAATGATCTTAATAAAATGCCATCTAGGAGAAAATCTACTTAATTAAAATTATAGTTTACTCACATTTTTTCTTTTGCTCAGTTGTGTCCCATTCTTTTAAGACTTTGTTGTCATATCCACACCTTACAATTTAAGTGGAAATAAAAGAGTATAATTAATGTAAGAGTGATTAGTGGAACTGATTACACTCACACTCACACTCACACACAAACACATACATATTATATATACTGTGTGTGCATGTGTGTGAATAAAAATAAACGATTGGAGCAAGCAAAATCATTGCTGGTTCTGATGTGCATATGGGCAACAATGTAAACTGCCTATATATCTTTTGAAAGGAAAATTTATATGAAATATTATAAGATTTTATCTTGGGCTTTATGGAATTGGGACTATTAATAACTGAAGCAATAAGAATCTGCTTCCCCAGGGTGGGGTGGAGTTAGAAAAGAGAATTCTTATGTGCAATGGTGAATCATTCTGACCTTATGTTTAAAAGACATGCCAGTTAGCTTAAGTAATTATTGGTTTGCAACTTGGGATGTTTCAAAGCCCATAAATTCAATCTGAAAGTTTAGTGGCCCAGATGTGCACCTGATGTGGGCAGGTGCAGTGTTGGTGATTTTAATGGATTGGTACCTGCTTAAAACTATTTCATTTGAACTAGCTCATGCAGATACCTGTATTTCTTTCTTTTTGCTAAATTTCTTTCTTTTTATTGATTTTCTTTCTGATTTTTCATTTTGAAAATACCAGTAAACCTTCCTTGCAATATACCCTTTTATTTAAAAAGTGGCCATCTATTTCTATATAAGCCTGCCTTTTATCTATTTTTTATTCTTCCAGAATTGTAAGAGGTTTATGGCCTTTAGTAAGGAAAAGAGGAACCATTAAGTTCATCAGGGCATGTTTCTGAGTTAGCGTGCTGGGCTCAGATGCAAATTTTGTTAGAATACGTGCAGCCTATTTGTATTCATGGCTAATTGTGCTTCGGGGAAAAAAATGCTGAAAGGACTTCAAAACTTCAAGCCACATATTAACCAGCAGTATAAATGCTTGGGTATAAATATTTCAGGGACTTCAGTTTGAATAGACCTTGTCTATAATTTATCCAGTCATCTAGAAGGTTTTAATGTATCCATAAATCCAGTTGTAAATATTTCTTGGCATTAGTCTTTTCTTGTGAAGTTAAACTTTTGGTATCAAGATTAAAAAGAACTAAGTAGCACTTGAAATAAAATTAGAACGGGTTTTTTTTGGTAAAGAAGAAAACAACGAGGAGGTCCACATAGTATATTGTAAATTGATTCATCAAAATGCAAATACCTGTATCAGTATAATTGCAGAACTGCAGTTTTTTAATTCTAAAGAATAGCTGCGTTGCATATTTTTATTCTCTATAAACCCATGAAATGTTTTTCTGAGTCAAAGCTTGATCCACAGACATCGAGGTATTGTTCAGTACTTTTGGTCTAGACTGGATTTAGGTACATTTTCAGAGAAATAGTTTTGTCCTTCTAGTAAACAGCAAAAGTACCTGAAGCTCTTTATCTAATCAATTCCCCCCATCAGTGCTAATATTCAGTGTTTTGTATATTAAAGTTTGACATGGGTTCTTTTATTTACCTAACAATTTATAAGGTAGCTGTTCTACATTTTCCATTGGTTATCCTGGCAGACCCTAGATTAAGAAAGATTGCTATAAAGTGATAGTATTGTCTCTACTAGATGCATGGATTCAGAATTTTAAAATCAAATAAGTTACTTTTTATTAAAAGAAAGGCCTCATTTCCATCTTAGATTGGAATTTGAGAATATTTTATATATCTAATTGTAATTTCTTATATGTTTCAAATATCAAACTTCTTTACGTCTGATAATGAAAAGATGATCCTGTTATTCCTTTCAATATGTCTGTATATGAAAGACTATTTTTCCAGGATAATCAAATAATAGTTTACTCTCCGTGTTGTTTTCCACCTTCTTCCCAATCTGTTTTACTTAGGCAATTTGTTAGTATAACTGAATAAACGTAACCAACCTGCAATTTGTGCTGTATCCAGTGATACATTTTTGTGTGTGGCTCCTGCTGCTCTATCAATGGGAAGAAAGGACCAGAAGAGAACGGTTCTCATTGTACCCCAATCAGAAACATTTTTCTTCTGGCCCTTTCTTTCCATTGATACAATACAGCAGGAGGAGGCATAAAAAATATTTTTTTGTTAAAAGAGTTAAGAAAAAAAGTTAAGAAAAAATCATAAAGCTGCTTATATTCATCTCAGGAGTATGATGTAGCTGAATGTCCTTCAGTGAAAGTGGTTTTAGTTTTTAATATGCAAGAGATCGTAAATTGTGTCTATAGTTATTATTTTATAAACTGCACATACATGCCTTCTGTGATCCTGCCCAGTGCTCTGCACATGCACCTTCCAATCAGTCGCACCAAGTTAACCAGCAAATTTTTTACAATTGCACTGCGGAAATCCCATCAAACTTTGCTTCATATGTTCTGGCAGAGCTATTAATTGCTACTTTAAAAACCAGCATGGTGCCTGGTTTGAAAACCCGGCTCTGAGCATAATGGAGTGAGAAGGTGGAGTACAGAAGCCAAACACTGGCATCCAAAGCTAATATTTTGCACTGAATAATTGACGTATAGGAAAGGCTTTTATGGGGAGGCAGCGAAGCGTACTGCATTGTTACAGGACAAAGCCCCAGAAAAGAGAGTTCTGCCATAATGAATAGCAGAAATGTTTTAAATAAGGGGATTAATATGTCTGCCTTTCATATTCTGAATCAGTTCTATTCAGGATCCTCCATGGTTAATAAGGCATTGATTGGTGATTCTTTCCTCCAACAAGCTGCCTTTCCTTCTGCTTCTTTGCTACTTGGATTTGGCCCATGACCAAAATGCCTGTCCCTGCTACTGTGCCAGCCAACTTTATGACAGAGATGTTGCATTACGTTATTTCCCCCCTTAACAATCAACTGTCTCTTCATTTGCAGGATTGATTTACTACGTTCAGGCACTGTTCTTCTCTGTCTGCCAAGTTATTAATGTTATTAAACCAAAGAGTTGCTAGTTACATTGTAGAGGAATAACATGATCAATGAGGTTACAGCATCTAATATTTAAGATACATAATGAACAGGCACCTGTTTTATA
>JANHZT010008408.1:13239-24375 GCA_032468215.1 Stegonotus admiraltiensis | reverse complement strand
AGGAGCAAAGTCTTCTTACCAGTTGTTGTAGTCATATGCAATAAAACAGTTCTTTTTGGAGTTGCAAACAGGAACAAATACAGCATTAAAACAATCAGTAAAACAGTAGAAAACAACAACAAGCAGCAGTGATCAGGCAGAGAGAACAGGCAGAGAGGAGCAGACATAGCAATAATAATGCAATAAGCAATAAGCCATGATTCAAGCTTCCTCTTAAGGACATTGGCTACAGAGCTAGCCAATCAGAATACAGTATGATGCAAGACAGCATTACAGTCTTAAAGCTATTCAATACATTTTGACTGCAAACATGCATGGATGGTTTATATATATTGCCAACCCAACCATACCTTTTTCGTCAAGCTAGGCTGGCCTAACCCCCTTTTTTGAACTGTTTTAATTAGTAAATTGTTTTATATTGGGGTCTTAAATCAAAGCCAAATTATTTAATTCTTTTATACTGTTTCTAAATTGTATATATTGTGGTTTTTTAGTTGGCTGTACACCGCCCTGAGTCCTTCGGGAGAAGGGTGGTATAGAAATTTAATAAATAATAATAATAATAATAATAATAATAACAACAACAACAACCAGTTAGGTAATAGCCATTTCCTAACTCATATTCACATGCATGTGTGCACATGCACACACACTTTGAGACTAATTTAATGTACCTTTTTCCAGAAGATGGTATATTCATGTATATGGGGTGAAACTAAACCTTTTCACACTTTAACCCCAATTCCATTGAAATTAACATATTTGTGTGTGTGTACAGTATGTGTGTGTTGTAGGGCTGTTGTGCATTCTTTTATTTTGTATTTTGGACTTTATTTCTATTTTTGCAGAATATTGCACAATTTTTAAGACCTGTTTAGTCACTGTGCTATAAATTTCAAATCGTCTGTCCCTGACTTTACATTTTTCTTAAAGCCATTTTTTTTTTCAATCAACCCGTTACTGATTGCCTCAGAAACGGTCTGAAATATTTAGAAGCTTTGGACTTGCAAAACTAACACTTATTTTGTAACTTCATTTAATCTGCATTTTGAACTGAATTATTAATGTGTTTTGCTTAGCATTTGCCAAACAATTTACTTCAGTATTTTACTTCTGTGCTTTAGTTGCATCAATAAAATTCTGACTGGATAAATCTATATCTGATTTGCAGCAATGGGATGTTGCAGAATAATTCAAGACTGCTAATAAAAGCAGAATTGCAATGCCTCAAGCCAACACTGCCCTTTTTTGCATGTGCCGCTACATTGCATCTGTGCCCAATAGAGCAGATCCCTTAGTCCATTGCTACAACTCTTTTGTAATTATGATAAAAATATCAATATTCCCTGTATACAATACTGATGTGTTTTATCAGCACTAAAATGGGTTAATTTTGACAAAATGGCATGAATGATGTATTCTCCCTTCCAGGACCAAATCTATCCTTGGATGGAGGGTGTTGTTAAGTCGATAACTCATGGTGAGATACCCATTGTGTCATATAAAGCTCTTTGAACAAACATTAGCTATCCCTGTATTTCTGAAAGAAATACATATTTTCATTATCAGAAAAAATATTTATCTAAAAATAAATATCTAAAATATCTAAAAATATGGCAAAGTTATAATTTAGATGCAATGTCAAAAGGTACTTAACTTTTTCAACTATGTATTTCATATGTTGTTTGATTTTTTTATATAGCATATTAGTCTATCCTTGTAAATAAATAAACTTGGAACTTGAAAAATAGGTTCTTTTAATTGTCTCCTTTTGATTTTCCTTTTAAGAAACTAAGGAATTTTTAACTAAGGATAATTCACTTTTAGAGTGTGCTTCTTTGTTGTTGTTAAGGAGTTATAACTTGCCTAATTTATACATAATGTTAGTATTCATAAATTATAAGTTAGTTTTCCATTGCCTTCAATAAATGACTTCAATTTTTAGAAAAATAATGTGAGCTATTTTACAATTTTATATCCTCTATCATACCAAGACCTTTGAAATTGCTTTTGCACTTTAATTCCACTTCAGTTTCATGTAGAAATTAAAAATCCACTTCTAGATACCCCTGTTATTCTTCACTGGATCCCAAAGGTACCCCAATGAAACTAGTTTTTAAAGCTTATTAAGCATATTAAAGGAAATATGTCCCAGACACACATATCAATTAAGAGCTATATTTTGTATCCATTTACATCCATGCATCCCAGATGAAATGGGCATGATTTTATGGATGAGACAAGAAGCAAATTAAGAGACAAGAAGCATATTAGGACAACATATATTCTATAAGCATAATGTAACTTCATATTTAACTTAAACTATTATTCTAATTTCAATATTTCATCTTTAGTTTGTAGGAACGAAGACACATTTTTTAAAAGCAGACTGTTCTATGAGAACAAAAAATGTGTCTTTCTTAGTTTAATATCAAAGGCAGATGTACAATAGCAATAAAATGTGAGCTTTTTTTAAAGCTTCCACCCATTCAAATTTGCAATATATTTGTGGGATGTGTTTTGTCTTTTCTAAGAAGTGTAGTAATTAAAAAAATGTTAATGTAATCAATAAGCTATACACTGAGGAATTATATAACATGCAAGACTTTTGCTATTAAGAAATTATATGAACATACCTGGGAAAACTTCAGGATGCAACACAACAGACATATTGCTGTGATGAACAAAACAACAACTTGGGAGTTCCAATTTACAAATATCTGAAAGCTATGTAATTAAAAAAATACAACAAATTCATATACAGTATTAAGTCAAAGAGGCTCTTCTAAAGTATAGTAACCATTGGCAATATAATAATTATTGAAAGAAATGGTTTTGGGGAAGATCTGAAAAGATTTTTAAAATGCATTAGGACCTAATTAGCCATCTGGGGATGATGGTACATAAGTAAAGCATCTAAATGTTTGACTCTGTAAAGTTATGGAAATTCCAAAGGAAAACATATTTAACTAGCATTTTCATTGTTGGAGAGCAAATTTTAAATAAAAGAATAAAGCAGTGCAACCATATATAATGACATAAAAAAAAGAAGCTAGAAACTTTCTCCTGGTGATCCTTAAATTTTTGTTCCACTCTACCATGAAGAAAGCTTTCTTTAATATAGTTTATTTTTTCTTCAAAGAGGATTCCTGAAAAGGAGAAGTCAATTCTATTAGGAACTCTCTAGAAATGCTAAGTGAATTCCAAGCACTGGAAAAGAGTTGTTGACTGTTGAAGAATGGATTTTAAAATTGACTGAATTAGCAGAGATGGTGAAATTAAGTGCTTTGATCAGAGATAATGGACTAGACTGGAAGCTGTTTGTGGACTTTCTATGTGTTAAATACAATCATAGATGGTTAATAGAGGGATTTGAAAATTAATGAAATGTTTAGTTTAATCCTTAACCTTTTGATGGATGATAGAAGATAGATAGATAGATAGATAGACCAAATTTATATTTGCTGATAAAGAATTAAAGGGAGAATAGTATAGATCTATTTCAAGATATCCTTACTCGGATTTGAACTGGGGCTGCTTGCATATTAGGCAGTTGTATTAACCTCTGAGCCACAAGTTATCCTCCCTTTATCAGATTGAGCCAGGGAAGAGATTAAGTGGTTTTCTATCAAAGCACCTGGTCTATCCCAATATGGGAGGGAGCATACTGCTTCCCTTTTGCCTTTCAGCTCCAATCCAGGAGTCCTCAAGCAGTCGCATACAATAATTCAAACAATAAATTAAGAATGGAAACTCAAAGAAAAGGAGTAGGAAGAGAGTTGTAGCTTGTCTCTCTCTAATATAAAGTGTATTCACAGCAAGAGAACAACGAAAAAGAAATTTGCCTCTATTATCTGATATCTGGGCTTTCAGCATGGGAACATATCTAACAGATTTTTCCCCCCTGAATTTCTGGTTTATTATGGAAGAAGCAGTGCCTCTGTAACTCACTAAGAAGCTCCAAAAGTACCTTTTAAAATATTAAATGTTTAAAATTAATGTGACAGAGAACAATTCAAAACCATTAAAAAAAAAACTATTTAAACTTATTGTTGCTATGTTTATTTCTGATAATGGTTTAAGTCATTTTTTAAAACTTTGCACTTAGATATAAGTGCAAATTACATAAAAACACTACTAAAATACTAAATACTAATACTAAAAGATACAGCAATAATATTAACCCAGATACTAATAAACAGACATCTTGGTTTGGTTTTTTATATTATATCATATCACAACATATAATATTATGTAGTATATTAAATAATATTATATATTATTACTAAATTGTGGTCATATTATTCTCAGTGATGTTGGTGAGGAATTTGCAAACAGTTTGTGCATTCATAACTTGCATTTTTTTTCCTGCCCAAATGAATTTACTGTTCAATTTGTGTTCTCTGATAAAGGATACAAATTAGCTTATTTTATGAAATGAAAGTGGAGAAGTCTGTAGTTCAACAGTAGAGCACATATTTACAGAAGGTCCCAGTTTCAAATTCTGGCATTACAAAACAGTAAGAAAAAAAATGTGTGTAAGAAAGCTTCTTGTCAGCCAGTGCAAAACACATAGCCATGGTCTGAATTTATATATATTCTTCTCTATAACTTTACAATGAAAAGTAAGGGAAGTTAAATATGATAAAATATTGTTTTGATGCTCCTTTAATACTACAAAATTATGCAGTATGTGTTATATAATTATTTATTCAGGGTTCATTGCTAATTAAATGATCTCCATTATATAAATTTAAATTGTGTATTCTCTGTGTTTTATCTGTTGTCTGTTCACCGCCCTGAGTCCTTCGGGAGAAGGGCAGTATATAAATATATAAATAAACTAAATTACATTTTATTTCCTGTTTTTCACTGTAGCTCCTCTTTAATTGAATTAGTATATTATCAGAAAATTAAAAAGAAAAAAAAACCTGGATCACTGATTATTCTTCTGATTGTTTCCACTTTTTTTCCCTAGAGTCGTTAATTGCTTTAGATTTTTTCATCCATAATTGTTATTTATTTATTTATTCTTATTTTTATTTTGGATCAGGCCCATTTCAAACAAACAAAGAAACTAGGAACAGTTAAAGTTTTATTAACACAAAAATATATTTATTTATTTGGTTGGTTTGGTTTGATTTGATTTGATTCGATTTGATTTCTATAGACACCCATCTCAGTAAATAACTCTGGGCTTTTGATTGATTAATTGACTATGTTCCAACTCATTACTGATTCTTAACAATCACATAGACAAATTTTCTTCATGATTAACCCTATTTCTTATTAATATGGATCAATGATCATTTTCCTTTCCTTTCTGAAATACCGTACATAAACCTGAAACATATTTGTCTTCCATTATTCTTTTTGAGAAGATTTCTTCGGGCCATGAATGAATTTCCCCTTCCTTTCTTCTATCACTTTCTTCTCCTTTCTGAAAGGTATGTGTACACACACACACACACACACACACACACACACACACACACACACCATTCTTTTGGAGAATACCCCTCCAGTATGTGCTGTCTAATGAACAGTGCAGTAAGTCTTGGTGTTTTTTGTTTCTTTATTAGTTTTGATCCTGCATTTTGATTCCCCAATATAGGAAGAGAAGCTGCAGAGAAGTTGGGATAAAAAGGATCAGTGGTGCCTGGGATGTAAGGAGGCCTGGATATAATAGGGAGCAGATCCACCATGATTGTTAGACAAATATTGGTTGCTCATTTCAGGGAAAATCATTAGCAATTTTGTGGCAGTTTTTCTGATTCAAATGACTGTCAGTGACTGCTCTGATGCAAGACTTAGGCCAGACAAAATGACCTTGTGATTATCATGCAGCTCATGGCCTGTAGGTTTGGGATCGATATATTACAAAATGGCTTCAACTTTATGAACTTTATGAACCAATATAAATGGTAACCCTGATTAATCTAAACATTATCTTATTTTGTTAAAAAATGTAACTAGATATTAAAACTGAAGAAGACAATGGATCTAACTTGAAAGTTGAATTTTCTCTTTTTCTCTCATCAAATTTTAAGTCAATGCTTGCTGGAACATGTTTCAGCATCATTTAGAAGCAAATCATATATCTTTGCTTCAGAACAGTTGTCTTAGTCACATCCAAATTAGGCCACAACAGTCAATTAATTAGTCAATGAACATGATTAATTTGCAAAGGCTGCTAGTTTACATGAAAGTAAATACAGAATACAGAATAACAGAGTTGGAAAGGACCTTTGAGGTCTTCTAGTCCAAGAAGTTCTAGTCCAAGCCCCTTCTTAGGCAGGAAAGTCTACACCACTTCTGACAAATGGTTATCCAACATCTTTTTAAAAACTTCCAGGGTTGGAGCATTCACAACTTCTGGAGGCAAGTTGTTCCACTGATTAATTGTTCTAACCATAAGGAAATTTCTCCTTAGTTCTAAGTTGCTTCTCTCCTTGATTAGTTTCCACTAATTAGTTTCCATTAGTTTCAAATCTCATTGAACATGCTGGGATTTGCTTCTAAATAAATATAAAATTAAGTTGTCAATGAAATTATCCATCTTTAAGCCGTATACTTCTTTTCTCAAAATCAGGGATGTAATTCTGAATAAACATGCATTGGATCATTCTAGGAAATAGTATGTGTAGATGTTCTCATTTTTATATTACAAGAAATTCAAATTCATATCATTTAAAAAAAAATAATCAGAATTTTCATTACTGAAAAACTACTTTGACAACTTCAGGTTCACTTAGTTCACATCAATTGCTATGACTTTAACAAGCATGACTTCGTTTCATTCACTTGTCAAAATTTGACTAAAATTGAGACAGACATTTATGCAGCAAATATGACCTACTGTCAATCTACACAGTTATACCTGAAAATGCTAGAGGAAGTTACATCTGTGCAGTCCACCACCTGTGGTGTCATTGGGGGTGGGGACTTAGGTAGAAAATTATTTTCAGTTTCTGGTCTGTGAATGTTGTCATCTGAATTTCAGGATATAAGAATGTTTTCAGAAAAAGTAGTAATATTGTATGGTTTTATTTTAAAAAAAACTGAGAAACATTACACTTTCAGTTTTGAAATTCACCTCTACCACTGAGGGTTGCTTCAGACTATTTCAAAGATTTTTGTAAGCTGTATTTTAAGTAGGCATTAAGCATTAGAGTACAATATTCATTACAATATTCTTTATAAACTATTAAATTAGTTGGCTGTTTCTGTTGTCCTTCAGGAAATTACCACAAATCAAAGAAGCCAACTCCAGGTTCAGACTTGTACTAAGGCATTAAAAATAGCATTTTCAATGAAGATGACTAATATTTACTAAATATATATTTTATTGTGTTTTATTTATTTATTTAGCTGCCCAAAGTCTCCTTCTAGGGAAAATGGCTAAGTAAGTAAGTAAGTAAAATTGAAACTGATCGTTGGATTCTAGTCAAAATAACCTGTTTAGATTTGATCTTAAGAAAGCAATCATGATCGGTTTAAAGCAAGTTTATTTATTTATTTTAATATAATCAGGTATGGAATGGATGAACTATGTATTTTTTTAGCAACCCAAAAACATATTTCTACTCAGTAGCAAATAATACAATATTTGTACCAAATACAATTTTGAGGATGCTATTAGTTCACAAATATGTATTTAATTTTTAAGATGGACACTTTTGTAGTTTAGCACATATATTACATAAGCTTTGCCTAGTCTTCTTGGATAAACCTCCAAACATTTTTGAGCTTTCAGGGTCAAAATGAAGTTATTTTTCACATTTAAGACTTCTTTTAGTCTGAGACAATTATAGCAGCTCTCAAGAAAGCTATGTTTACAATAGTGCATTCCACTTAACACAGCTGCTTCTTGCCAGGAAAGTAAAGGGAAAGGAAGAAATACTTTTATAGGATGTGGAGGGTTAGCAAAAATAGCAAAAGAAAAGCTAGGCGTCCCTCATTTACAAGGTATATTGCATTTTTATTACCAGGATATCTTGTAGGATAATAAAGACTAAGAATTATAATATTACCAAAATAATAGATAAATGTATATTTTATTCACAAAGGCTTTTTAATGTTTTTGGAAACTATTTCTAATGTCCTTCATCTGCTATTGAGAATGACAGAAAAAAATTGGTGCGTGGCTGAGCAGGGTCACAGAGAGAAAACTTGACATTACAAATTGGGATTTTTCTGACTAGACCTGTAAGTCACCATATTTCAAGAGAAATGTGAAATTAATGCACACGCAATTTAGACCAAGTTTTTTTTTTTAACTTGGCTTGAAATTCAGGGGAATGTATCAAATTTCCAAATCACAAAGGGAGTATAGCACAGTCTCTCTTCTCTATCTCTATCATTACTACTTTGTGCATTGTTGCAATGCTAGTCTCTCTCTCACTGTTTCTCTCCTCTTATAATGAAGCTGTACATATAATAGATCATTTCCACACAAAATGGTTGCATCCTGCTTATTGAACAAGTCTCAGATGTGTGAATTACTGCATGAGTCATTCAGTAGTGTTGTCTGACTATGATAAAGTGGCAGGTAAGGCAGGTAGCCATGTTCCACTATGAAATGCATTCAAATTAAAACTGTTGTCAGATTGATAAAAATACTAACAGTTATCAAAACAATGAACAGGAACAAACTAACTCACTTGTACTAAAGCAAGATATTACCAGCCTTCATATTAGAAAAAAAAAAAAGGAAAAAATTACAAGAGTTTTGCCACCACAAACTGCCAATATAAAAATGGTGAATTTGAAAATAAGCTACACACTGGATTTTTGTTTTGTAACCTTATTATTCCTTATAATAAATATTATAAATTTGGGTTCCTGGGTACTTGGCAGGAAGTTTTCTATAATTCCAAACAGTTCTCTCTACAAGTCTACTTGAACCTTGTCTCGAGTTCTTAGACACAAATCATGATAATTCTAAAGCATGTAAAAAATGCAAGTAGAAAAAATAGGGACCACCTTTGGTGGGAAGGTAACAGTGTTCTGTCTGCCTTTGGCATTTAGTCGTGCTGGCCACATGACCATGGAGACGTCTTTGGACAGCGCTGGCTCTTTGGCTTTGAAACAGAGATGAGCACTGCCCTAGAGCTGGGAACGACTAGCACATATGTGCGAGGGGAACCTTTACCTTTATACAGTGCACAACACATTGAAATGTACAGTTTAAGAACCAAGTAGACTTGCACCATGAAAAATCAGATGTCCAGATTATGTAATTAATTATAGCAGTCAGCCTGTGATATTACTGAAGGAACAAGTCCAGCTACTATGCGCTGCTGCAGTGTTTCTGGTAAATATGTTGCTTCAGAGTTTTATTCCTTGTCAGGTAAATTAAGCTACTGTTACTCAATATCTATGGTATATAGATTCTTGAGATTGACAGAGCTCCTAAGCGGACCATTCCAATTCTAGAAAATAAGACTATGTTCAATGTTATTCCTGAACTATGTCTTTGATTTCTCTGTTCAGAAAACATCAACTGATTGTGAAATTCACAAGTTGCACCACAGAATTTGTGGTATGAATTGGCTTGCATATCTAAAAAAATCCCATCCAACTCTTTATTGGGTTATGGATTTTAATGAACCCGCTTTCAGTTAGCAATTGAAAAGGGGACTTTCTAATCATCTGTGAGATGAGTTGTTTCAACAAAGTATTCCAGATTTCTCTGGAAGAGTTAATCCAAAATCATGTAACTATAGCAGAAGGCAAGAAACATCAAGTCAGATATCTTATGACAAGGAAAAAACAATCAGTGGAAGTCCCAGTGAGTTTACTCCATAGTTAGGTATGGGACTAATCACTATTTCTTAGTTCAATTTATCCTGAAAATTTACTGCTGTGAATATAAAATGAAGGATAATCTTCATATAATGCAGTTCTTACCAGCAGTTCTTAAAGGAAAAATGTGATCTAAATCAAACAACTAAAGGGTACAAGTGTCATGTAGATACACATACCAGTACTTACAAAGTATGCTTTTTGGAGATATTAAGGTATTAAGTTAAAAATCAATCATGTATGTTTTATTTGACTATTGGACATTTTATCAAGCTACAATAATAAGGAATATCCTGAAACCCAAGTGTGATGTTTATTCAATTTTTACTTTTGAATGAATGGATGATTAAATATTTGTGTGCATCAATAAGGATCTTTCTTAAAATGTTGCCTGCTTTTCCAATTTGAACTGTTATACAAAGCATTTACCTTCTTAAAATGCACATTCATTCATCATAATAGTATTTGATGCATTTGAAGTACAAAATTACAGTGCCATTTTGCTCACATTGCGGCTCACATTGCATTTGCTTTGCGCCGTTACCATGATAACTGAACAGTTGCATTTTAAGAAGCCACTTTTCTTGGGAAGGTTGGTAATGAGTTACTATTTTCAGAACATAAATAAATACTGGTATTCTTGATACTAGGAAATGTTGCAGGTAAGAGTTATTAGAAAATAGGATAACATAGAAGGGAAATGTAGATTTGTTTTTGTTTTTTAAGGACAGATGTGGGCTATGTCTTACTGCATATATAGTCAATCGATACTCACTGTGCAGTAGGAAAAAAAAGATATGAATAATAGTGAAAAGTACCTAAGAAGATTAAATAAAGAAAAGCCTATAAATCAGGAGTGAAATGCTACTGGTTGGGGCTAGTTCACTGAACCAGAAGTAAAAAAATGTAAAAAAAAAAGTTCTGACGATCGCACGTCACTGAGTTGGTCATTGGAACTTTTTAAAAAAAACTTTTTAAGCATTTTTTTACTACCAGTTCGGGCAAATAGGTAGTAAAAAAAATACTTTAAAAAAGAAAAAAAAGACTTGGATGATTGTGCAGCTGGAGGCCGTGCAGGTCTGGAAGGGGAGAAACAAGCTCAGAATCAACCCTTCCAAGACCAAGTGGCTGTGGTTTCTGGCGCCCTGTCATAGTCAGCTGGTTCCATCTCTGACTATTGGGGGTGAGATTTTAGTCCCCTCAGAGAGGGCTCGCAACTTGGGCGTCCTCCTGGACTCTCAGCTGTCCTTGGAAGATAGAATAGAATAGAATAGAATAGAATAGAATAGAATAGAATAGAATAGAATAGAATAGAATAGAATAGAATAG
>JANHZT010008406.1:0-12907 GCA_032468215.1 Stegonotus admiraltiensis | reverse complement strand
TTATACAAAGTCAGCTTATTGCCCCCACAAACCAGGTCCTCATTTTACCCACCTTAGAAAGGATGGGAGGCTGAGTCTAGGTCATTTGATAGCTGATTAGTCAGAGTTGCCTGACTTTTGGAAATATCCTAGTGTTCTTGGACTTGGGTTGGTCTATGATGGTCACAATATCCAAATTGAAACAATGGTTAGGTTTGTCAATATGTTGTGAAACTAAAGAGTTCTCATGTATTCTTGGTAGTTGTGCTGTGATTGATCAAAGATTTTATACCTTTCTTACCAGGTTAATTATACTAATGGCGATGGTTCTTACAAACAGAAACAAGATCTTAACGGCCCTTTTTAATGTCAGGTGTGGCTGTTGATGGACATTAGATTTATAGTCTTCTTGCCTGGTGTAATTTGGGCCATGGCGATGGTTCTTAGAACCAGAAAGACGACTTCAATGGCCCTTTTTAATGCTAGGTGTGGCTGTTGATTCCTTCCACCCATGCCGATGATTATTAAAGCAAAAACTAATAACAATCAATATGGCAGCTTCTTGTTAAGTAACTTAGTGGGCTAGTTTGGGAAACACCTGGGTGGTTTTTTTTCCTCCAGTTTAAGCAATAAAGTAAATAATTACATGCAGCATGTTACCGTTTTATAAATGTCAGTGATTCTCCAGCACATCTGTTATTTTGTAAGTTACATTCAAGGGAAAGGTGGAGGTGAAGAAATTCCTCTCTTCTCCTTGATTTTTTCCAAGCTGGCATTGTCTTTTTTTGCAGCTCCAAGCCATAGTGTATGGAAAAATAACTATAGTGTTACAGCAGACACTCCTTTGCTCAGAGCCCAAGAGGCAGTATGCTAAAGTGAGAACTGGTTGTGGAATTCTGTGAGTTGAAGTCCCCACTATCAGGCCTGGAAGCCGTCTTTTTTGCTGGATCTTCAGGCCTGCCACATTTACTACTGTGGGAAACTGGGAGGGGGGAATTGTGTAGAGTCAGGGTGACATATATATAATCATAATAACATTCCTTTCTCAGAGAGTCAAGGACATCTTGCCTTGCACCTGGAAGGCTGGAGCTGGGACACATCTCCAGTTGGGACAGTGCTTTGATTAGACCATGTGATGGACTTGTGGGTGCTGGGCAGGGACTTGAACTTTCCTTTGGGTGGGGAAAACCTGGAAACTTTCAGATTCGGGTTTTTCCAGATGTGCCAATATGACATCTCTAATAAAATGGAACTTTGAGCCTCGGAGTCTTCTTTCGTTGGGGGTGTTACTTTGAACCCTGACACACACATCTTAAAGTTGCCAAGTTGGAAAAACACTGATCTCAATGATGCCTCCAGCCTCTACAATTCTATGAAGCACACAGTTTAAACCCTGCATGGGTATCTCCACTGAGTCAGATTATAAGGACTGATTTGGGATTCTCTCTTGGGACAACGGGGAAGGGAAAGGAGAATATGTTGCTCAAAACCAACTTACAATCCTCTTTGGCTTGTGCCCAGGAACTCCCTGGAGGCGTACACAGGAGCATGGGTGGCATCGATGGCCCAATAGAGAAAAAATGGCTGATGACTGGCTTGCTGGCTGCTTATGAAATCCAGGGCTTCCTGGAAGAGAGAAGCAACTTTCAATGCAATCGCCCAGGCTACAGAAAGGATCTTTGGGTTTCTCAGAACAAAATTACCTGTAAATACATTTGAGTTAGGTTTGCTTCTCCTGACTTATGATCAATTTTTATATCTTCGTAATACCTACAATAGAAAAGACAACCAGAAAAACATTCCTTGCATTTTTAGGTATGCAAAAATAAAGGAATATGGGTTTGCTCCGCCTGGTGAAGGCTGTTGCTGACAGCAGCAACAATCAGCTCAATAAGTCAAGCTATTTTGCTAAATTTCTTGTTGTTCTAGCCTTTTCTTCATTCTGACTCATTTCCTAGCCATCTTGCTACTTTATAAAGAGCTCTATGAAAAATTGTGTGTACACTTTTCCATACGAAATGTATGTATGTTTTTGCAAGCCACATTCCCATGTGTGTTTTTGTGTGTGCTTTTCAGTGCAGGTTTTAAAGGTGTGGACCGTGGCTGCTTTGGTTAGAAAAATATTTTCAGCTTATGACTGATTGAGTCTCGATTCAGACTTCAGGAACTGCAAGCTGGGAACATTCATGTTTAAATATAAACTTTCTCTTCCCTCTTAGTAGATAATAATGTGAAGGATGAACTGTATTTCATGTCTGAAGCTTGTTTAACACGAGCTACCTGGAATGAGTAGAATGGATGACCTGTAAATGTTTTTTAAAAAATGAAATAAAACCGTATGGACAAAAAGTAAGTGGGAGGCTGGCCTTTTCCGACTTCTCAATGATTAATATATAACCCTGAGTTCATACATAATTTACTACATGTATTAGTTTCTCAGTGAATGGCTCCAGATCTCTCAATGTGCTTTCAAGGTGATATTATCATTTTCACTGCAAGTATTTGTATTGTGGCAGAAATTCTGGAATGTGAGGACTGCCCAGGTATTTGATCCAGAAACTTACAGCCTCAGGGTCTCTTAAGGAAAGGAAAGCAATACAACCACTACTCAAACTTGGCCAGAAGAAAAGCAAGAGAATGCATTCCAAAGCTGCCCATGATAACAAGGCTCAAAACCAGTTGAGCAAAACCAGTAAAGGAACATAGAGAAGTGAGTGATATAAAAAAGAAAAGTTACCTGCCGATCATTTCCGTATCCCTATAAACAGGAATGTTAGGGGTGGCTTTGTTATCATACGGTCCAAAATGGCAATTGGGAGATCCAAACCAGGTGTCAAAGCCATGCCTCAAGGGATGGAACTGAGGTTGGTGGCCCAGGTGCCTAAAAAAGATTATTAGCCAAAGAGGGGGGGAATTGCATCAGGGGGCAGTCAACAGCTCCTACCTTCAAAACAAAACAAAACAAAAAATCACAATTCAGGGACCTGGAGGATGGAAATAACACCCACAGCCAAGTAGCAAGTATTGGAAGACGTCTTTATGGCACTTCTTCAATCTTCCTAGTTCATTCCTCCCACTTCTCAAGCTTCTTTGCTTGGCTCCTTCCTCTACGTCCTGCCCTGAGCAATGCTACCTGTTTATTTTTTAAATTGCTGTGCCACCTTTCAAAACCAGGATTTCCTAAGGTGATTTATAACCCAAACCATTTTCTGATGCTCAAGTACGCATGAGTAATATATTGCTCCTTGCTATTCTCAGGGAGCTGCTCAACAGCCCCTTGGGTTCTTTGGCTGGTCTTCAACGGGGCAGAGGAACAATTGCAAATAAGGATGGAACAGAAAATAAGCTGCTCACAGCATGGCACAGGAGAAACTACAACTACAAAGGGCTCACTGAAACTGCACTTGCCTGCCAGGCACAAAATTGCCCTCCAGTGGAGAAAAACGCAGGAAGAAACATAGCCGGGTGATTATTCCTGGGCTTGCACAAGACCGGTGTGATTTCCAGGAAATATGCATTCACTACACCTTCTATCCCTATCACCTGAAAACGCCTATTTTCCTGGAGCCATGTGGCCACTTCAGAGTCAAATAACTGCACGTCCCTCATTACAGAGCTTTTGTTTCAGTCAAATCTTCCTTTGAATTTTACTAGAGAGGAAAACAAACTTCCAGGGTTTAAACTAAGAGCCTAAGCAACTAAAACCGCCAGGAGAGCTGCAGATCTTTGGCCCTGGACTGAGCCAGCCCAGGCTGGTAATCAGCTGCCTGGAAAGGCAGCTTTTCAGGGAGCTCCCTCTTCCAGTTAAGCCACCTCCATGCTGCTTGAATCTGTTACCCGAGACGCGTGCAGCCTCCCTGGAGAGCACCTGATTGGGGAATGATCTGCCATATAACAATCAGGGACATTAATGAACCAGGTGATAAATAGGAGGAACACTACCACTTCGGTCTCTCTTACTCTCTCTTCTATTTTTCTGTGGATCAAGGAACACATTATTTTTTGCAGCTGCTCCAAGCTTCTTTTTAACAACCATGATTTATGTAGGCGAATCATTTCCTGGCTGTTTCTCTTCTTAACACCTGCGCCAGCACTACAGAGGTGGGTCATCGATTTAAATGATCCAACTCTTTGCTCATTTAAAGATGCTCCCAGGATGCAGCGCAGGAAGATTGAGGTCAATATTTGCTCACCAGCTCTCCGTTTACCCTCTGCCCATCTAGATTATGGCCCGACTCTTCAAAGGTGTGCTAACATCATCAATCCTTTTTCCTGTGGGAATGGTCCATTTAACTGGGACCAGGGAGAGGCACTTTCCTCTCAGAGGGGAAAGTGCCACATCTCCGTATTCCAAGGGAGTCAAAACCAGAAGAATTGACCACCAGGTACAAGCACTGCAGCACTGTCATTGGTGATGAAAAGAAATCCAAGAAGCACACGGATAGCTCAGAAATCAATCACAGCACACAGTTATCCAGTCAACTTGCCTAGATTTCTGAAGCCTTACAGACTGAAATAGAACTCTGATCTGTTCCCCTACAAAAAGCACAGAGAGATAAAGTAGCCAGAAAAAAACCCTTACCATTTGCCAACTATCTTATTGGTATAGCCTGCTTTCTTCAGCAATTCTGGAAGGAGCAGCTCAGAATCCGGGATGCCCCCAGTTATTTCCTGGGGCGTGTAGGCTGCATGAAGACAAGAACACTTTAGCTAGATGAACAAGCCACAGGAATTGGATTTGTGAGCTGGTGCTCTCTCCTGAGCAGGTCTGAGGGTCGTTCAAGGATTAGAGGCATCTAAACCAGGCTATGCCAAACACACCAAGAATAGATTCCAACAACACTCTCTTCGGATCTGTTCAAGGTATGCCTTCACTTCCCATTAATTCTTTACATCAGAAAAAGCAAAAGGCTATACTGGGGGTTTTAAACACACAGGATATAAAAGGGAAGGGGTAAAACACTAATCCATGAATTTGTGTATTATACTGATTATACATATATTATATTATATTGTGTATTACACATATACTAAGCAGCAAATCTGACCCATCTTGCTTTGCAAACAAGCAGAGAAGTAGGCTTTCGACAAGGTACAGAAAAAGCCAAAGAGACTTGAGAAGATATGTATTTGTTTATAATTTAGATTTATAAGGCCACTCAACTTAACACTGACTCTAGATCAGTGGTTCTTCCTAATGCCGTGACCCTTTAATACAGCTCCTCATGTGGTGACCCCCAACCATAAAATTATTCCTAAAACCATTGAAAATATGTGTTTTCCGATGGTCTTAGGCGACCCCTGTGAAAGGGTCGTTCGACCCCCAAAGGGGTCCCGACCCCCAGGTTGAGAACCACTGCTCTAGATGGTGCCAGGGGCTGCAGGCTGGACATCTCCCCACCTATCAATACTGCCTAAAACTAGCCTCAGAGAAAGGAAGCAAATCATTGCGACACCCTGCTTTCCATTCCCAAACTCCACAGCCAGTCCAGGAAGATGCCCCAATGAATGGTGCACTAAAGCTGCTGGGAGGTCAAGAACTAGGAAGGTCACACTAGTCTTCCAAAGGTCAACAACAAGTACAGGTAGTCCTTGACTTACAACAGTTTGTTTAGTGACCATTCAAAGTTACAATGGCACTGAAATATGTGATTTATGACCGTTTTTCACTTTTAGAACCACTGCAGCATCCTCTTGATCACGCGATCCAAATGCAGATGCTTGCCAACTGGGCCATATTTATGATGGCTGCAGTATCCCAAGGTCATGTGATCCCCTTCTGTGATGATCTAACAAGCCAGGTAAATGGGGAAGCCAGATTCACTTAACTGTGTTAACAATTGCTTGAATTCACTTAACTGTGGCAAAAAAGGTCGTAAAATGGGGCAAAACTCACTTAACAAATGTCTCACTGAGCAACAGAAATTTTGAACTCAATTGTGGTTACAAGTCAAGGACTACCTGTATGATTGATTCTCTCTTCTTCCTATGCCCCAGCCCAAAGCAGATCCCGATTCAGTCATCTGCTTCTTTCAGGGCCCTAAAGCCCTGATGCTCGCCTTTGGATGACGTGGGCTGGGAAAGACTTCAAGAACGATTAAATGTCACTGAGAACCTTGTAACTCCCAGCATAGCCATTTAACATGACTTTTCAATTACCCTAACTAGCACACCTCTATTAAAGCCATCACCAAGAAAGGCAATGCAGAGGCCCTTAGCCTATTTTAGATGCTGCACACATTCTTCCATGACTCTCTTGCCCTTGTCGTTCTATGAAAAGCCCTCCTCTTCCAGCAAAGAGAGGAACACCCACACTTGCCAGCATGCAGCATGCATCAATCTGGAGCTGTAAATGCATGCTTCAAAACATATGGTCTCCTCCAGCATCTGCCATTTTGGAACAAACAATTCTAATGCCAGCTAGATTGGCTTCCAATCAGCTCAAGCTGGCATCTCCCCATAAAATTCCTGGAGCAAAGTGCTCATTATGGGCAGCTTAGTGATGCCCTCCAGATGCCCTTGCCGAGTTTAGAGAACATATTTTTGCTAAAAGAGTAAATTTCAAACAGATTGCTAAACTACAATAACACACGACCACTTTAATTCCTCTTTTGTCAAATGTTCCTTAACCCATTCGGCACAGAAGCAAGCACAGACTTAATCCAAATTCTAGAATACAAGCTGCATTAAGACTGTTTGGAAACATTTTTTAAGCTCTCATTGGAGATCCTCTCCTCGTGGTAGTTTAAATGATCAGCAAAAAAACTCTGAGGTTGCCTGCTTCCTCTCTCTTTGCAGGTTAGCAAAATGCTCCCTGTAAGTCTCCCTTAACATGAAACTTTGAAGTCAGATCTTGCCCTTGGTTTTACTTGCAGGAAGAGGACCTACCGTTTCTGGCATGGGCATTGGTGGTATAGAAGCCATTCCTTATAGGGAGACGGCCTGTCAGGAGTGCTGCCCTGGCTGAAGAGAAAAGAGAAACATGAAGATGACAGCAGATCCACCAAGCCTGACTTTCTTTCAAGCACCTAACAATGACTATGGTTCTGCTGTTTCAGCATCACTACAGGGAATCCTTGACTTACAACCACAATTGGGCCCGGATTTACAGTTGTAAGTCACGCTGCTCATTAAGCGGGTTACCATGTGACCACGCCCAATTGTACCTTTTTTGCAGTGGTAGTTAAGCGAATGCCACAGTTGTTAAGAAAAAGCATTGTACTTCATAAATGCTGGTTTCCAGCAAAAAAAGTGCTGGTTTGCAGCAAGGTGCTGCAAACTGCCATAAGCATAGGCCAGTTGCCAAATGCCCAAAATGAAATCATATGGGTGGGGAGGGGGGAGGCAGCTATCTGAAACTGGATGGTAAATGGCTTTTGGGGGAGGTCCATCAGAACTTTGAATGGTTGCTAAGCAGCGTAACTTGAGGACTACCTGTAATTGCCACAATTCCAATGTGTAGAACTTTATCCTAACTGCTCCCCAACAGCACCAGGCTGATTTGAGGGGAGTCTGGATGAACTGGACTATCAGAGAAACTGAATTATTGTGGAGAATGGGACACTTTCTCAGGCACTTTCTAGATCCACTAACTGGAGCATTTAATCTGTAACACCAAAGACCCGTGGCTGTACAGTAGTTTTGGGTAATGCTACATCTTAGCACAGCACTAAATAGTTAAACCACAGAGGGTGTAGTTTCAGTAAAGGAGAATATCTGTAGCTCAGGGTTGAAATGAGGGGTCCTTGGTGCTCAATGTTTCGTTATCTAAACTAGGTAGCAGTTAGTGTTACCTGCTAGCACTGATGATGTTACCTAGTTTGGGAAATGAAACGTCTGCAAGAAAACAAGCAAGCTCAAAGAGCCCATGACATTTCCCTCACATTCTCAAGTCTACTTACATGGTGAACAGAGAGGGTTGGCCGTGTAGAAGCTTGGGAAAAGCATCCCTTCTGCAGCCATCTGGTCTAAGTTAGGGGTTTCTTTGGAAGGATTTCCAAACACACCTAAGTCACCCCAACCCATCTGAGAAAACACCAGCAGGCAAGAAAAATAAAAGCTTTTAGAGCCAGAAAGTTAGCTTTTAACCTTTATATTTTTCTCATTCAGGTATTGAAAAACATCGCAAGAGCATCCAACATGGCAAAGCCCACTTAAGAGGGGGACCAGCTCTTTCCACAAGTGTCATGGAAAAGGGGAGAAAGCTTTCAACTTTGCTGAGTCCCACATTAACTGAGCCTCACACAGATTATCGACCAAGCATGGATATTGTCTCTTTCCTCTGGGACAATAAGGAAGCCAAACAACCAAACTAAGAATGTGATAGCGCCACTACTGACATCCCTCTGGGGAATATTTATATCCCAAGTCTTTGGTCTCCATCCACAGTCACAAGGGGCCCAGAACAGATCAAACTAGGATAATATTCCTGCTATTTTTTCCTTATAGGAGAGTGGCTGCTTTTGAGCATGGTTTGGTTTTAAGGTAAAAGTGTGAAAGGCTATTAACTTGCTGGTGACCCTCACAACAACTCAAGGCAAGTAATTCTGCAAGGAAATTATGTACTCCATGTTGGCATAAGTCATTTTGTGGTCGTTCTGTGAATTTTCCATTCAGCATTATGAAATTAAAGGAAAATCCAGGGAAACTGTGCCAGGCCTGGCTTTTCTATACTGGCACCTGCAGCTCACACTCTTAGCCAGACATCATCTACAACTTTTTTTTAATGACACACACATACTGAAAAATAATAAAAAGAGAAAAAAATGAGAACTTCTTTGTTGTACAGAAAAATAGGCAAAAGAACAGGAACTTTCTTCTAAGGAATACACACGCTCATGTATATACCAACAATTTCCAGCAACAAAAACAGCATAAAAATAGCTTACTAAAGAGGCCCATTAGGAAATTCTTTGCTAATAGTTCAGTCAGCAGAAAAGTGGAATAATTTCCTTAAAGTGGTTGATGAATCATAATCACAGGAACAGATCAAGAGCCCAGAGCTGAATTCTAAAGCAGGTATACAGTGCTAGGCCTTGTCCCGAAACGGAGGGGCAGCCATCAATCACAGCAGATTTCAGCCTGTCTAGGGAAAGTCTGTGACCCTCGCTTGTTGGGGGCCCAGTCCTCCTTCAGACAATTCAGGTGAGGTGCTGGGAGAAGAGGTGAGCCTCAATCGCAGGGAGGCCATTCCATTACCCTGATCAAACCTGAACAGAAATACTACTCAGAATGCAGGAAGCGTGCAATGGGAGAAAGACTCAATTCTCATAACCATTTTTCTACAGAGTAACAACTTTTGGGATCCTGGTCTGCCAAAGTAGTGTAAGAGTATAAGTAGTAGACTCACTTTGGAAGCGATGAATGGCATGGGAATTTAATAAATACTAGCCCTCAATATTTCTTCAAAAATCTGGTAGTATCCATAGAGATACTATGACCGGTTTTCAAACTAAAGCTAACAAAAACTTAAACTTATCCCTGGCAGAAAGAGGCAGGAAACCACCAGAAACTTGGAATGCAGGAATTTCAAGACTGCACATCAGACAAAAAAGGCAAAAAGGCTCCCAGACACCCAGTGAAATTCAGGACAATTAAGACCCTATAGCCTTGATGGCGAACCTATGGCACGGGTGCCACAGGTGGCAAGCGGAGCCATATTGGTGGGCACGCAAGCTCAGCTCTGGCACACATGAGCGCACTGGCCAGCTAATTTTCGGGCCTTCTGGGCCCACTGGAAGTCAGCAAACAGGCCATTTCTGGCCTCTGGAGGGCCTCCAGGGAGGCTGGGGAAGGCCATTTTCATCCTCCCCAGGCTCCTAGAAAGGCTCTGGAGCCTGGGGAGGGCAAAAAAACAGGCCTACCAAGCCCGCTATGCCATCACGTGCCAAAAGCAAGGGAAGCATGTGGGGGGGTCACGCACATATACGTGGGGGCAGGGCGCATAGAATTATGGGTGTGGGCACTCACGTGCGCAACCCCCCCGCACTCCCCCCACTTTTGGCACGCAATGGCAAAAAGGTTCGCCATCACTGCTCTACCCTATCAAGGCTTCTTTCAGAGCCAAGGTAGTAGCAGTCTCATCCTTATTCTCCTTTTCTATGGGATTCTATGGGTTATATTGGACCAAATCCTGAGCCAAGTAAGAGAACGGGGTTCTAAAAGGATGCCATACACAAATGCATCTCCAGCCCTGTAAGCATCTTTTTTCTGCACTGCAGTTTGCAAACCTCCTTTGACAAATAATGTTAGGGTAATGATGATTGAATAGCTGACCAGCTGCTGTAAGGCTGTAAACCGAGATGATAACTGAAGATGAGTCAGCAGGGCTAGCAAAGGTGGCTGAGAAACTCTGGGAGTTGAAGTCCACAAGTCTTAAAGTTGCCGAGGTTGGACAGCCATATTCTAAATGGCCATTTTTTTTAAAAAAAAATTTTTTTTGCACGTCCTGCGACCTCAAGACTAAATTACAGGGATAATAAATCACCTGGCCATCAATCATGTAGGAGATCATCATGATCTGGTCCGTTTCTGCGTCAGGAAATTTTAAAGGGAGTTTTGTAGTCTCAATGTCAAAGGCGAGAACCACAGGATCCTAGAAGGAATAATAATAATAATATATTTTTTTTTAAAAAGTCAGGGATTTGAGAGAAGGCTCGCTCCAAGCAAACAAGGCCGTGTTTCAAGGCCTAGGGATTTTAGGAAGGTTTCTGGAGAGCCTCTGCAGAGATAACTCACGGGCCGTTCCACCATGTCATCGCGTCGAATAATCTCAGGAGGAAAACTGCTGCCCCGGTGATGAATGTTGTACCAGTGAGCCTGTCAAAGAATAAGAGGACCAAACACGATTAAGATGTTTAAAACAATGAGTCCCTTTTAATCATTTAAACAATACAGCCAAAGGACGAACAGAGGCAGACGGCAAGCATTTTGCATTGACTCTTCAGTACCTGCATTACAACAACACGGTTAAAATCAGCCTCAAATATAAGTTCTAGCAAGAGCATTGTAACATATATGCAGGAAAGCAACCAATGGCAAGCCTTCTGCCCAGAATTAAGATGATAACGCTGAGATGGAATTTGGTCCTAGCTTCTATTCACTCTGCTAAGGATAGTCCTCGACGACAGTTCATTTAGGGACCATTCGAAGTTACAACGGCATTGGGGGAAAAAGTGACTTAGGACCATTTTTCACACTTATGACCACTGCAGCATCCCCAGGGTCACATGATCAAAATTCAAGACACTTCATATTTACGACAGCTACAGTGTTCTGGGGTCAACTTTTGCGATCATCCGAGGAGCAACATCAATGAGGAAGCCAGAGTCACTTCACAACCAGGTTGCTAACTTAACAATGGCAGGGATTCGCTTAAAAACCGGGGCAAGGAAGGTCATAAAACGGTGCAAACCTCACTTAACAAATGTCTCACTTAACCGCATAAATTTGGGGCTCCATTGGGGTCGTTAAGTCAAGGGGCTACCTGTACTGATGAAGCCATTCTAAACTTACCTTCAATTTACTAGAACTACTAAGGGAAAAAAGGAGGAAGAAGGCAAAGACTGTTCGTTCCAGGCAGCTGGAATGAAACCAAACATTTTTTTTTTATGCAGGAAAAGACCTCATGTTCTATCTCTGGGAATCCCGATTTATACGTTTGCAACAAAACGTAAAAAAAAGAAAAGAAAGAAGCATAAAATACAATTTGAGGAATGTTTGTATTAATAATTTCCTTCCAAGTGTATCACATTAGCACAGTTTTTTTTTTTATATCCAACCGCAAACCAACCTTTCCCCAACTCAGCCTTGGAAGATGGGGACCTACACAGCACCGCAATTTTTCAGCTGATGTACAGAGCAGGAGTTCTGAAACTGCAGTCCAACCCGTTTGGAGTGTCCAGTTGGAGAAGGCCATTGTGCCTCCTGTGTTTCTGGTCACCAGGGATTCCGTGAGAGGGCAGGTCACGCACTCACCACGTGAATCTTCAGATCGATGGAGAGACGGATGTGATAGGGCACGTCATATTCCCGCATGTCTACGATGTTGTCCATCTGGTCTGCGGTCTTCTTTGAGGGCTCCTCCTCATGGTTCAGACTGTGCCCAGTGAGAGCGCTAGAAAAAAAACACAACCACCAGCCTGTTTTACAAGACTTCTTTGCATGCTGGCGGAGAGCAGCCAAAACGGCGGTTGCCACACAGCAGAACAGAAACCACGACTCATCTTTACATCCAACTGCGATCCCAAGATGCTTTGATTTTAAAGGACGTCTCCCAAGGATGTCGCCTCCAACTCAGAGGAACTGAGAGCGTCTTAAGGAACTGAATAGGCCTGCTTGGTTTGGTGGCAGCAGTGCCTCAGATAGAAAGTCCATACAGAGAGTGGTGAGGACAACCGAGAAGATTATAGGAATCGTTATTCTGGATGCTCTTATAAGTGCTATGTGCTTAGAGCTTGGACTATTCGTGGACTACCTTACCTAGTCAGCAGGGTGGTGTAAGTATCCAAAGCTTGGTCCCGTTCTCTGTTCTTCTTGACCGCAGGGGTAATCTCCCTGCGGACTTTTATCAGGTCATCCACGGTGTTGAAAGAAAGCTTGATATAATTTCGTTTCAGGCCAACCAGGTGATTGGGCTAAAACAAAAGAAAAGACCAGAGTCAAACCTTGAGAGATTGATTCATAGAGATGCATGGATCATGGGATCGAAGCAATTAAGGCCACCAAATGGAGTACAGAAGAAGGCTTTTAGAAATACAGTAGCTGAAGTAAATCAGGTTAGGGCTATTGTGATCCGCCAGCAGCCTGTGGAGCTGGCAGCAGTCGGACAGTGAGAAGGCTGGGGAAAGCTTGGATGAGGGCTCTGCGTCGGAGGCAGAGAGGGGGCCAAGGCCATCTGATAGTTATGTGCAGCCTCTGGAGTCTGACA
>JANHZT010008402.1:15541-25582 GCA_032468215.1 Stegonotus admiraltiensis | reverse complement strand
GATCATTTGGGGGGGGAGGGGGGAATAAAGTGCAAACCTGGAAACGGGGCCAATCTGAAGGAGATTCACAAAGAATTTATGTTTATAATTTTACAAAGGAAAATTCAAAAGCAAAACCAAGAAAACAAATAATTGAATTAAATTAATCTAAAGAACGGTTTTATGAAATAAAAGACTCTTCTTTATAATAAAGGACATATGCTGGCTTCCCTCCACCTATCCCAACAGAAAGAGCAGGACAGAAAGGCTGATATCACCCAGGGCCTTCCTGTCTGTTACTCGGGATGCAAGACAACTCTTTTAGGAGAGCAGGGCAGAGGCAGGAAGCAGCACGCGCAGCAAAGTCTGTCTCAGCAAATCCCAATGAACGTGGCAGGGAAGAACTTTCCTCCAGCTGTGAAGGATGGCAGATGTAGCAGGAAAAGGAGGGGTGCTCCTGGTGTTGCTTCTGCTGGCTGTGGTCAGCAATGGAGGTCAGAGATGAAGACACTATTTCATTCTCCATAGACTTGTCTATCCAAGGGTCTGCTTCCAGGGAGATGCCCAGCACAGTCTTGGCTTCTCCCCTTCTGGGTACCATGTTATGCCCCCCACCCCCCGCTCCATGCTTCTCAAAGGAGGTGAGCCACTTTCTGCCCATGAAGATAGATGAGGCTTATGCACAACTCTTACAGTTGATTTAAAGCTCCAAGTCTCCATGCTTCCACATTAAAAATAACTGAAAAACACCAAATGGAATTTAATGGGGAGGGGGAGGGTTATGAGAGTGTTATTGTTTATTTAATCATATTTGAGCCTGTTTTCTATTAAAAGTAATCTCAAGTGAAACAAAATTTGCAGAAATTATATAGCCTCTTATGAGAAAGTGATACATGCCAAAGTGAAGATAAAAACATGGGTTGTTGTTGTTTTTTTCCTTCAAGAACTGCCAATTCTTTTTTCCCCCCAATTTCTTGGCAGAATTAGACATAATGTTCAGGCATGGTTGCCTCTTCTGAAAAGATAATGCATGCCAAGTTTCAGATGATTAGGTTCAAGGGTTTTATGTTGTTATTCAACCACAATTATAACAAATATTGGTGTTCTGGTTAATGAAAAATATTGCTGGTTAAACAGCCAAAGTGAAATGGCTGTTTCACAGTTCTGTTTTGCAGCATTTTTTTAATTCAATAAATTTATGTTTAATGGCATACTGCGATACTCTTGACTGTTTTCTGTGATATTCTTGTGACTCATGGGAGACTTTTGTGCTAATAAATTATAAGGCTTAGAGCTGCAGCTCTTGGGCCAACTTGCTAGTTCCAATGAAGACCTCGTGCCAAATTAAGTGTGTGACCCCCACCATAAGACTTTCCTGAGGTCCCCAATCCTGCACTGTTTCAGGACAATAAAGAATGCCATCCTAACAATGGATGGAAACTGAGTTCCTTAAATGAATGGAAAAGACAAATAACAAAGATAAGTTCTTATTTTGCTTTATGCTCTCACAGCACATCACTAAATGTCTCTTAAACCCTTGAAGGTTCTATTTAATTCATGGGAGATGTCATTAGCGTTCCTCCTGATCTTTGGCGTGACTTGAAAGTTTAGGGAAAACACAGGGGGGCAAAAAGCCCTTCAGAAAACAGCAGTTCATCAAGGCTGCTGGGATCCATTGAGAATCAACAAATAACACTCCCACTCCCTTTCAAGCTCTGAACGGCAGTCCTGGGGTATGGAAATGAAACAAAATCTATAAAGAAGAGGGGGAGAAGGGAATTTTAATTAAAAAGGAAAAGAACAGTTCTTGCTGAGAGGTAGGAAGTAGGACACTTTTTGAGATGCACCAGGAAAATCTTGGTTCAATGTGATTCATTTATAACCAAGTCATTTTAATGATGTCTGAGCCAGCAGTCAAAAATGACCTTGAAATGAGATAGACGAAGAAACAGAGAATTAAATACATGTGAAATACAACTCCATACATGGATTTTGCCCACTTAACATGCAATGCAGAGCAGCTAACATTTGGATAAGTGTTCATTTCTGTTCACCCTAGAAATGAGTTGATAAATATCCTGGCATGAGACTCAGAAAATTCTGAATCCAACAGTTCTAAAGAAGTTGCTCCAACTTTTCTGTCATTTATCTACTTCACTTTGGGTAAATTACAATTTCATTGTGATGATACTTCTAATTATGTATGAGAAGAGCAGGCAGAGCCTGGGGGCATAGTCAAGAGAGGACTCAGCCTAGAATTGTTACATGTCTACAAGTGCACCAAATTCAGTCCCCTTGATTTCCAGTAACTCTTATCTAGCACCAATTTAGTGTTATCTGTTAGTTGACCAGATTCTTGTGTACAGTTTGAGTAATAAATCAGAACTGGAGCTTGCATGTGATGCTGATTCTTCATGCCTAACAAATGCCATCATTTCATCCTTAATCCATAATTATTTCTCCACCAATATACAGTCGCTTTGACGTAAGAGCCATCTAGAATGCAGGACTAATCTGGTTAGTTCTAGGTTATGCTTTGATGTAAAAATGTTGTATGGATTAAATAATGAGCTGAAGAGATTTTTTTGCAGTACCAGCAGCAAGCTGTCAAACTTGCAACCCAGGGGCTGGATGTGTCACGTGCTGGCCACGCCCACCCCCGGTTTAGCGAAGGGGAAAAAAGTCATGATAAATGATATGATGATGAGGGTTTGACACCCCCACCCAAGAGGAAAGAGGGATAGCAATAGCACTTAGACTTATATACCACTTTACAGTGCTTTATAGCCCTAAGAGATTTACAGTGTCAGCATATTGCCCCTAACAATCTGGCTCCTCATTTTACCCACCTCAGAAGGATGGAAGGCTGAGTCAACCTTAAACCTGGTGAGATTTGAACTGCCAGATTGCAGGCAGTCAGCAGAAGTAGCCTGCAGTACTGCACTCTAACCCCTGCACCACTGCAGGGATAATGAGTTGCAATGTTTATAATTGCTACAAAGGTCAGAAATCACTTTTTTTCTTGTTTCTTTAATTATATTTCTTTTTTTATTCTATTTTGCTTTTTTACACTTTTCCCTTTTTCCCCTTTCTTTTTTTCTTTACTTTTGCTTTTTTTAATAGAAATATTTAATAAAAATTATACATACATATATAGAGAATTACAGATGTTGTATGGTTAGTATTTGTAGAAGGTTTAGAAGTTGTGTGCTTGGTAAACTATCACCCAGTACAGCTATGCCATTTGGTTCACATACAAAGCACCTTTTTTTCAAATTGCTGATAGTTTTGTTAAAAATTATAAACAGATAAAACTAATAAAGAAACCTGGTACTCTCTCTCCCTCTCTGTGTATGTATACATGCTATATATTATATAGAAAAGTGTGGAAAAAATCCCTCCCAAAAAAAGAAAAAAAGGAAAAGAAACTTCCCAGTCCATCTCCAGCTAGCATATTCAACATTAACAACTTGTCACTGTCTCTTAAATCACAACCAGATACATCTCCATTCCATACTTCATCCCATTTTCTATAAACACACCTAAATCTTCAGGCCTCTTTATTAATCAACAAACGTCCAGTAAAAATAAACATAAATACATAACTACCTAAATAGATAATCCTTCTTTCCATTCAATCTAAATCCCCCTCTTAAAAATTAAACATTGCAATAAAAATGAAAGCTATTAAACATTACTAGAAATAATAACCCCTTATTTAGATATTCAAAAGTAGAGATGTAAATATTAGAAACTCATCCATTATACCATTAAACATTTTCAAAAGATAACCATTAACTATCACCAAAGATAGCAACTCAATATTTAACCATAATTGACTAGGCCAGTTTTCAACTTTTTTTCCTTCTTCCTCCCAGCTATCCTTAAGATAAAATTCTAACTTATGTTTTTTTCCTAATATATTTTTGTCTCCTCTGTTGAAGTTCTTATCATCTTTATCCAAGTCCTCTTGTAATTTCCACGAAATAGTTCCAGTAAGTCTCTGATTTTATTTAGAAATGGTAGACCACATCCCTCTTTGAATACATACTTTGTATATCCTTTTTGATTTTTAAATGATCATCCAATTCCACATTATAATAGCCAGTATTTCCATCTATTTTTAATAAACTGTAATTTTATGTCCATCTTAAAATACATTTTGGTTATCTTCAAAGGAGTTTGTTCATCTTTTGTAACAACAGTTAGTTTCAGGAAAGAACTAAAAGCTCAAGCACTTCACCAGCTCATCACATCTTTCCTTTTAAAGTGGCCATCACGTGCTTTAATAATTGATCTTCAAAATATTGTTTTGTATTCAAAATGTAGACGTACCTGATTTTTGCCACACCAAAGGATTTTTCGAACTAATTTCAAGTCTTTCTTTAAACCAGTTTCACAAAACCATAGCATTTAAATTCTTTAGTCACAACCCTTTGCTGTGTATTGCAAACAATTACAAAAGAGAAAAGAAAATGAACGTCTTTCGGAGACTGAAAAAACATCACGTCCTTTCTTTTTAAACATATTGACTGAAAACTCATCCTTGTAGGCTTGCAGTTTCGAAGGTTATTCAATCTTAAAGAAGCAATAAAAAATTAAACTCCAAAAACATGAAGTTTGGTCAAACCTTGAGTCCGTGAAAGGCTGCATTTATGGCTCAGAGCACAATGGAATCTGTAACTCTCAGCTGCTTGCAAGCAGCTGCAAAAACATCAATTTCTGCAGTCTATTTACAAAACCAACCTTAGAGTACATATGGGCAATCTCCTGATCTCTCTTTATTCTGGAGAAAGTTTTCGCAGTCTGGCTCTCGCAACCAGCTGTCTTTTCAACTGTAATGCTCTGGCAATTTGCACAGTGGAGAAAAACACAGGCATTGGCTTGCCTCTTATCACCAGAAGTGCTTTTTTCAAATTGTTAAAGAAGCTGTATTGTTTGAAAGCTTGAAAGACACTACTGGCTATCTCAGTGGTAGGCAAACTTGGCTCTTTCACACCCTGTGGACTTCAACTCCCAGAATTCCTAAGAGAGCTTGGCTGTCTTAGGAATTCTGGGAGTTGAAGTCCAGCCAAGTTTGCCTACCACTGGGCTATCTCATTAAAGTTCACATTCAGGTAGCCCTTGCTTAATGACTGCCTTATTTAGCAACCATTTAGCAGCCAGTTACAATTGTCCTGAAAAAATAACTAGATGATGACCAACCCTCACGTTTGTGACTATCACAGCAGTCTCACAGTCATGTGATTGAAATCAGAGTGTTTTGCATCCAGGTATTTATGGCCATTGCAGTGTCCTGCAGACACATGAATGCCATTTGCATGTTTCACAGCTAGCTTCTGGCAAGCAGAGTCAACAGACAAGCTGTCTGTAAAAATTGCAAGTCACAGTCATGTGATGTCTTGCTTAACGACCTGTGGGTGCTTTAATGCTTAACAACTGCACTACTTAGCAATGAGTTGCTGGTCCCAATCATAGTTGTTAAGTGAGGCTACTTGTTCAGCCACTTTCCTTTTTTCCTTCCTACAAAGTGGAAGTCATTTCTGCAGCTACTACAAAGAAGCTTTTAGGAGTTGATACACACTACAAAATGTGTAGTGTGTGTATATGTGTTACATTTTCAAATTGCAAATCATGTAATTTGCATCTGATGAACACTATGACATTAACAAAGCTTTCTGGGAAGCAGGCTCATAATGCTTTGTCTTATCCATTTTGCCTCTGTAGAACTTTCTATGAGGATGCAAAGTTCACTTTGCAGATTTGACTAATATACCTTCTTGCTCGTGTACCTCTAAAATTGTGTCATAGCTCTAACAAGCGCAGGCCACTTGATCTGGACTTCCAATTAGTTCTGCCAAATATGTTACAAGAACCATGAAAAGACACCAGGCAAAGACAGCAGCCATGAATAATGAATCCGACATGGAATAACATATACACATAGCAATCAGTAATGAAAATAAGTCTCAACAACATATGGAAGGACAAATTTATATTTGCTTTTTAGTGGTGTCACTAAATATCATCCCAAGTAAAACTGAAGATAAACGTAGGAATGCCTACTTAATAAAGAACCCAAGGTAGTGGGCAGTGAGGATAAAGGTGTTGTCCAATTATCTCTGTGTTACTAACTTCCAAGCAGTTATTGGCTACAGATGACGAACATTATAGACTAGTGTAGCTTTTCTTTTAACATTTAGAAAATCCTTCTTAGTGTTTTATAGATATGTTCAAGTAATATTACATATCTAAGATGGATAACCCTGTGCAGTGTGTGTGTACAAATGGTTGTGTCTGAATGTGTACAAGGGTTGCATTAGAAGTTACATCTGTATGAAAAATACTTTTATAAAAATAGGAAATAAAAATAAGAAATTCCTGCCTATTTGGAGTCATCACACCGAGCTATAAAAAAGCTAGGCAAAACTAAACATAAGAGTCAGTTAAAAAATAAAGCATTTCTGCAAAAACAGTTTTTAGATTGTGGAAAGCCACAATTTAACTATGGTTTGCTGAACAAAAGTACAGTTGGCAGGATTCTTTCAAAATCAAAGAAACCACAATGTGGTTTAATGTGATGTGCTAATCTAAGCACTATGAGCAAATCTACTGTATAACTATAGCCAAATTGATTTATAATGCATAAGCAAAGAGTTACTAAGCAATTGCCTCCCAAATTATACAACAAGGTATTTTATACAATGGAGATAAGTCAAGAAGGCAATGCATGTTTGAAGCTCTAGTTAAAAGTTTATAAAAGGTTAACATCTACCAGGAAACCAACTAAGGAGGTAATTGGCCAACAGGGACATTGAAGTTACATTAAGAGGGCAAGAAAATACAAGAAACTTAATAAATTCTTTGCTTCCATCTTCACTGCTGAGGTTATAATGTATATTTCTGTTCCTGAGCTGTATTTTTCAGGAAGGGAATCTGCTGAGCAGAGATGAAAAGAAGTAACAAAAAATAAAATTACATTGCTAATAGGCAAGTTAAAAATGAATAAATCCCTCAGTGCTGAGAATACTCACTATAGGCTTCTTAAAGAAGTCAAACGTGAAATTACTAATCTTTTAACAAAAATATGAAACTCCTCTTTCACATCAGTGCCTGTTCTAAGGACTGGAAAGCAGCAAACGTAATTCTAGTTTTTTGGAAGGAATTTCAAATTTCATATTACAGTAATGAAATCTGAGCTAGTGATGACTAATAACAAAAGGGGTCTTGGAATTGTGGCGGATAGCTAAATAAAGAACTGTTAATCCGTGTGCAGCTACTGTAAAAAGGCAAATGTTATGCTTGGAATCATTAGGAAAAGAGCAGAAAATAAAACTGCCTGCGCAGTTTTATTTAGATCAATTGATGGTACTATGGCTGCAGCTGTAATACTATGTACCTTTCTGGTCACAGCGTTTTGAAAAGGACAGATACAGCTGGGTGACAGCAGCATTCCCATGAGGCAGAATATAAAGTACATGGTACAATCTCCCTACCCCCTTTTTTTAGGAAGAGTATTCTCATTTTGGTACATATTAGCTTGTAAAGTATTTATAAAGCTTCGATCACACATGAACAAAGTCAAAATTAAGTTGTTAAAAAAAATAATACACGTACTCCTTGACTTACGATCACAATGGAGCTCAAAATTTCTGTGAGACATTGGTGAAGTGAGCTTTGCCCCGTTTTGCAACCTTTCTTGCCACCGTTGTTAAGTGAATCACTGCAGTTGTTAAGTTGGGAAAACAGTTGTTAAGTGAATCTGGCTTCCCCATCGATTTTGCTTGTCAGAAAGTCGCAAAAGGGGATCACATGATACCCGGGACACTAAAACCGTCAATAATATGAGTCAGTTGGCAAGCGTTTGAATTTTGATCACGTGACTATGGAGATGCTGTAACCATTGTAAAGTGTGAGAAACGGTCATAAGTCCTTTTTTTCAGTGCCATTGTAACTTTGAATGGTCACTTTGAACTGTTGTAAGTCAAAGACCATCTGTATATGACCAAAGGGGAGAAAAACTGTCGTTTTTCTATACCAGCAACTTCTGACCATGGAGTTCATAAGGGGTAGAATAGGAAGATAAGACAACTGCACACAATTTGGAGTATCATAATCAGCGGTGGGATTCAAATAATTTAACAACCGGTTCTCTGCCCTAATGACTGGCTGGGTGGGCGTGGCCATGGTGAGCAGGACCAGGGGGTGTGACAGACAGCACTCGGCCTCCTGCACCCTCCTGGGAGCAAAATCAGGCCACAGGAGTGATGCATTGCCCCCCGCCCCATTTTGGGCCTAGTAGGTCTCCCTGCAGCCTCCAGGGAGCGAAAACAGGCCACAGGGGGGTACCCCCCCATACCCCATTTTGGGCCTAGGAGGCCTCCCTGCACTTACCTGGGAGCCAAAATGTGGCATGTGGGGACTCCTGGAAGGGGCAGGAAGGGGTGGGAAGGGGCAGGGCCAACCACCAATTTAACTAGCAGTTTGCCTGAACTAGCCCAAACCGGCTGAATCCCACCACTGATCATACTCATGTTTTTGACATACCTAGAGCAAAACCTTACCCATTCACATAGAACACTGTCCTCTTATTCCAATTTTACTACAAACTTTAATATTTAAGTGTGGCATTTCTTGCATCCAATCAATGCTTTAAGTATTATGTTTAAGAACCAGGAGGTAATACGGTAGAATAATAACATTTAGGAACTCAATTGTCTGTCAAGAAGGAGCCTATTGCATTTCTCTCAGATTCAGTTTTGTGGTATAGAATATTCATTGACCTGTTATTTCTGCCATTACCCTGTCATGGTCTCTGCTCAAGAACTAGGATTTGACTATAATGAGCCCTTCAGGAGAAACAAAGCAAAGAAAAGGCTGACTCAGTAAGAGGACAGGGGATATTATTTCACTCAGCCATTCCTGTATCTTTCCCTGCACTTTGGTAAACCAGCAGCAAAAAATATGGCATCAAACATTAGGCAAAATCAACCATCTCCCTCCCTCCCTCCCTCCCTCTCTCTCTCTCACTCCCTCTTTCCACCTCTCCCTCCCTCTTACAAATACACACGCGCACATACAATGGTGGGATTCAGCCAGTTCGGGACAGTTTGGGAGAACTGGTAGTTAAATTGCTCAGCTTACAAAGAAAAATGGCAGGGAATGTTTTCAAAACACAAAGCAGCTGCATTTAAAAAACATTCATTTGTTAAGCTTGGTTTAATAATATCCATTTAGTATATTGCTAATTGCTGAATCATAGGAAAGACAAATCTAAGGAAACTGCTAATGATACCAGAAAAGTATGAGAGGCATTTGCAATTTAGAAGCTTAAAACAAAAATAAATACATAAATAAAAATAGGAAAATAAAAAACCATTCAGCAGTTGGCAGCAATTGACTTCAATCGATTTTTCAATAAATCATTCTACTTTTGTTTTTCTCTGAAGCTTCTATTAATTGGATTCCTTCATTGAATCTGTCTTCTTTCTATGGTACTTTCTTTAGGAAAAAAACACCCACTCAGTTGTGGATTTTTCTTTTTTGGTAAAAGTCTTTTCTGCTATTCCCTTTAGAGTACCGCTTTGTCTTTATATGTATAGGATTTCATGTGAGCTTCAACAGGTATCAATTTTAAGATTGGAAGAACCTACTTCCCCCTACTTTGAATGGATCTTCATCCTCTGCATAGTAACCGCTTATGGGATCACATTTTAATTCTCTCTTTTAGATCATAGAATAGAATCATTGCCTCAATTTTCATTTTAAAACTATATAATTTTCTGGCTTTGCCTTTGCTTGTGGGTACAAATTGGCGATAATTATGAGAATCTTTCTTAGCCAAAGTAAAATCACAGGTGGATTTCTTGAAAAGGTTAGGATTCCTATGGAACGGGATTATTCCCCATGGAAACTAACATGAAAATAGCTTCCTTCATACCTGTCTTAATATATTTCAAAGAAGATTTAAGAAGAAAGGCTACTACTGTATGGTCAGAAAATCTTTAGCTGAAAAAACAGGGTGGGAAGGAAGGGAGGGAGGGAAGGAGGGAGGGAGGGAAG
>JANHZT010008401.1:0-13299 GCA_032468215.1 Stegonotus admiraltiensis | reverse complement strand
TCGTGTCCCTCCCCCTCCCCCCCACAACCCTCCATCGCTCACCCAAAGAACGAAATTAACCGTCGACTGCGGCTCCTTTTCCCTTCCGGCTGCGCGACTCCTTTCCGGCCACTGGCAGAAGGACCGGAAAGAACAAGCGCACAGCGGACGCGCCAGGAACACGAAGGCGTCGCTATGGCAACCGGGTCCGCGGCCCAGCCGGTTTCCCGCAGCGCTCCCCGAACTAGCCTGCAAAAACAATGCGCGGGCGCTAGATGGCGGTAAAGAGACGCGGAACTGTCTCGAGCAGGGAGGGGAAATCACAAACTCGAAGCAACGGGAGGGAAACGGGGAGGGTTGATCGGTATAAAATATCATTACAATAAACGAATATAAAACCATTTTATGTCATGCAACAGCCGAATGCTGCAAAATGATATGCTCAGCACGTTACAATTTGTCATAATTGAAATGGCTGCTAGAGCAAATACTGGTGAGTTCAAAAGAGAGGTTTTATATGCATAGCTTAAGGAGATAAATCCTGACTTGAACTGTGTAGTAAAATTACACAATTAGTTTTGCTTTGCACATTGGGAAATTCAAAACATCTCAGCAGTCACTTTCCCAATGGGAAACGATTTTATGGGAGTATCTATGACAGTGTCAAGTTCAGGTGTATTTATTATCCCCAAATATTTTGAAATCCTTTTTTTCATGTTTCCTAGATCTGTGGTTCTCTACTTTTTCCTTTCCCTTAATAACTTGCCTTCCTTTGAAACATCTACTTTATCTGGATTTACCAGACCATTCACCACATTTTACCCCATAAAGCTCCCATTTCCTTCCTTGCTAGCTCTCATTCAATGAAGGGACTGAGTGAACAGCTAAAAAGTCCCAGTACGGAAGTGTTTGTGTTTGTTTGTATGGTATCTAAACTACAGGAGGAACATCTTGGAGTTTTGCAACACAGAAGCATTGTCATCCTCTCAAAACAAAACACTGATTGTCTTTGGGGAAGTAGCTGAATCTCATTTTGGACGAAATTTCTGGAGCCCCTATCATACCAGAAGAGTAGAACACATGGAAGACCAGATGAAAGGTAGGAACAAGACTACTACTGATGAGATGGGATAGATAAGATAAGCTTTACTGTCACTTTTTTCTGTGAACACAACAATGGCACACACACACACACACACATTAATTGCAGACCATTTAGAATACATAATAATAATCTCGCTTTGCGATCTGACGAGACCTGGCCATGAATGGTGTGAATGGGTTTTTATGTTTTTAATGTTTTTAATTTTTAAATGTTTTTATAGTGTTTTTTGAATGTATTGTGAGCTGTCCTGAGTCTTGGGAGTGGGGCGGCATATAAATTGAAGTAAGGAAAGAAAGAAAGAAAGAAAGAAAGAAAGAAAGAAAGAAAGAAAGAAAGAGAAAGCAAGCTATCTTTTTCTATGGCAACTTGATCCTGTTTGTGGTATTGGATTAAACTCTTCAATCAGCAACAGCTTTTAAATATGAGACAGATCTCAAAGAAGAACATAATGATTATGGGAATCTCTGGGCAACAAGACTGCCTCACAAGGCCAACACACATGGAATTAAGATGCTTTAGTAACAACTTATTTTACTTTGTCTACATAAAATTCCTATGTATCATCCCCAATTAAGACCTGAGGCAGTTCAAAATCATCTTTAACTTTTCCAGTTTTGAAAAAAAGTGTCTTTTTGCATGATGTAATTGTTCCATAATTTTGATCTGGCGCATGTTACTGACCACATTTGTTTTTGTGGTCAAGGTTAGGGAACCGCTTATCTACCGCTAGCCACTTCAGGCTACTCTGACATTCTATAACATTTTTCAGACCTTATGTGGTTTCCTGAAAACACACACAGATTGACATAAACCTGGACAGAGCAGTGGTTTTCTACTTCTGTCACCAATGACTGCATTACAAGTTTTCTCTTCTACTGAAGTCAGCCAGATGTTCAAACTGGATTTAGCATTTTTATCCACATATCGAGTCCTTCCCAAGGACCTGGGATAGGCAGATGGGGATGTTTGATAGTGTTAGAGGAATCGTCGCAGAATGTAAGCTGTTCCAAGTAAAGCTGCCTTTTGCAATTGATTGATGGTGAATTTGTCAGTGCCGATGGTGTTCAAATAGTCTTTCAATTGTTGAGGGGGTTGCACCCAAGGTGCCTATTACTATTGCTTTCTTTTGCCACAGTTCTATTTCTATTTGCAGGTCTTTGTATTTTGTTATCTTCTCCATTTCTTTCTCTTCTATTCTGCTATTTCCAGGCACTGCCACATCCACTATCCAGGTTTTTCGTCTTTCTTATTGACAGTTGTTAAGTCTGGCATGTTATGTGGCAGGTGCTTGTCTGTTTGAATGTCCCATGTCCCAGAGTACTTTAATTATTTTTATTATTATTTTATTTCTTCTGAGGACTTGCACAAGAGCAGGGAAACACTCCTGGGGGAAGTATTTGGAACCAATCAAGGAGAATATTTGTAGCTCAGGGTTGAAATGAGGAGTCCTTGGTGTTCTCTGAGCTTGCTTGTTTTCTTGCAGACATTTTATTATCTAAACTAGGTAACATCATCAGTGCTACTGACATCACTAGTGTCTGCGTTTCCCATAGCTGTTTTACAGCACAACAGAGTTACTTCTATTCTAGACTGGATGGGAGACAACAGGTGCCATCCCACACCATTCTGGCTGTGGTAGCATCATGAGCCAAGGTGACAATTGTGAATCTGAAACTCTTCACTAGCACAGAACTGGATTCCTTGAACTTGTAGCACTAGTCAGGAGCAGAACTAACTTATGATCATTTGCTCACTTCTGTTTCTCTTTGTGCTCCCATCTATACCTTGGACCTTTTGGTCTTGGACCCTTATCAAGAGTGATGCCAACCAGAACTTCACCCACATCACCATGCATCCTTCCTCCATGCCTATAATCTGTCAGCTAGGCTACTCATCAAAACAATGGTGGTGCAATAAAGGGGTAAAAAGGACCTATCTTAGTGTCAAGTTTTGTGAGTAGTAATAATAGTTAAGGTATAGCAGTTAAGGAACTAGGCTAAAAAATGGGAGATCATGAATTCTACTCCTACTTTGGGCAAGATGCTAAATTGACCTTGGCCTAGTCTCTCTCTCTCACCCCCAGGAAAGAGGCAATGGCAAAAGAGGCATTTCTGAAATCTTGCTAAGGAAACTTCACGGAGTTCTCTTAAGTGGTAACCAGAGGTCATCACTGACTCAAAGCTGCCCCCCCAACAATAATCTACTGCCAAAGGGGAGAGAATGTGGGAGTGGGGGAGGGGGGACACGACATAAAAACATCCAAATATCTGGGAAAATAGGAAAGGCGTGAAGTGAGAACAGTCCCTAGTTTGGACTGAGGATCACCCTGACCCTGTTATCAGTCCACTTCATATGGAATCTTTAAAGCCATCTTCAGGAATATCCATGGCTACAGTAGGTCTTTGCAGTGCATTATATATGTATACATCAGGGAATTCTTTGCACACAGGGGGAACAATATTGTGCTCAAAATACAGAATTCCAAAAAACAGTTGTACACTGCCATTGCATCATACTCTTTAGAACAGAATGGTGGCAGACAAGAGTAAGAGATAGACTCAAATTAATGTCAAATTTGGTGTGAGTTAAGGAACCAGGCTCGAAAGTGGGAGACTGTGAGTTCTACTCCTTTCTTGGGCCAGAGACAGCCATTAAGCCACTCTCTTTGACTTACCCGTTACTTTTCCCTGACTTCACCTCCAACATAATATGTGGCTGAAGCCTTTTTACACATATACACACATACCCCTCAAGTGGTAAACATACCAATATTTCTTCCTCCTCTGAGTTGGGCTAAAAGGGTGTGTCTCCGAGCTAGTTTTTCATGCATAAGGCAGGAAGTACAACATAGTCTCCTGGTTTCTAGACCCACACCTTAACTTCTACACCAGGGGTGTCAAACTCACATCTTCACAGCAGCATCACGTGGCGTATCGGGAGTTTTTTCCCCTTCGCTAAACCGGGTGTGGGCATGGCCAGCACATATCGCATCTGGCCCAAGGACTGGGAGTTTGACAGCCCTGCTCTATACCAAACTACACCAAGCTTATCTTATCTGCAACTTATGCAGTCATGAGGGTTTTAAAAAAAGAAGAGCAATACTTAATAATTTTTCTTTCTCTAGTCTTTGGAAGCAACCTTGACGATTCTGAAAGAAATTATCAGAATGTTATTCATCCAAACAGAACAAGAGCAATGAAAGCAAAGTCAGGTATGAAATTTTTAAAGTCAGGTATGAAAGCACCAATCCCTAGGTGCTTTCAGGTATGAAAGCACCTAGGGATTGAAATTTAAAATCATGGCGTTTTTTTGCTAGTTTGGGAAAGATTAAAAAGTCTCAATGGGCAGAGGGGGAAATACTTCTGATTTCAATTATCCCCCCACATGCTGTATTCATGCCTATTTAAACAATTGCTATAATATTAATAGTGCTACCAGAAGAATGAGATGATGATCTTATGAATACTTGATTGTGAAATTGTTGGTAGTCTTCTAGTTTTGTTTTCTTTTTTAAATTTTATCCCAAAGCATTTTGGAGTCTAGGTGGCTCTGTGGAATTGAATAGTATCTTCAATAAATTGTAAACCAGAACTCCTGGTTGTCTTTTTTAACCCATATGTCCTCCCAGAAGAGCAAGTTTAAAAAGTATAAAAGTTGATGATATATGGCCAAGATAATATTATTTTGACCCATTCACCCCATCTTTCCCTTTATACCCCACAATGAGAAGAATTCCGGAGAAGGGCGGCATATAAATCGAACCAATAAATAAATGTCCTCTTCTTGGGGGTGGGGTTTTTGCTCTTTTCAATATTCTCACTTTGTACACATGCCTCCATCTGCTTATATACATTTGCTCTGCTTACTACTACCAGCTAATCAGTTTACCTTCTATTGGTTATTTACAGGGGTGCCTTCATTTGTGCGGATTGCCAGTCATAAGAGTTGCATCTCTTCGAGAACATCTAAGATCATTCTTTACATCTTGGTGTGTGTATCCCTGTTGATGGCAACAGCTGCTTTTTTGCTGGCTTTTTTGAAATGTATGTTCAACATTTCAGTTGCTTCCTCATCTGATGTGCTTATTCATGCTAGTTGTCATTATCAAACTATGCTATGAGATAACTCATTTATGGGCAATAAAAATTCATTTAAAAATACAGCTATAATGATAGTTTCCCACAAAACAAGATGTTCACTAGTTTTCCACAAAACAAGATGTTCACTATCCTACTTTCATTTCCTTCTAATCAGCCAACTTTGTGGGTGACTCATGCTATTGCATTTCTCTTGTATGGTTGATGATTGGTTCATTCAGTCACCCAGATGCAGAGATAGAGGAGAATTATGGGCTTTCAGCAATCCCAGAATGATTCCTACATAAAGCAGAAAGTGGGGATCTCCTGGTGAGAAATGTTCTCAGTGTTACTCTGAAAATGATAAAATCTCTGGCCCTGTAGAAATGGAGAATGTCTTCAGAAATATACATGCCTCAGCTATCCAGAGATTGTGGAAATTATACTTACTGGTTTACCATGTTAAAGCTGTAATAAGTGGAACGGTTGGAGGAAAGTCATAGAAACAGAAAATTAATGGCAGAAAAAGACCTAACGCTCCATTGACTCTGCCCTTTGAGGTTCTTTTGTTGTTGTTATTTTCTTTTTAATTTATTTATTTTAATTATTACTATTTTTATAAGTCCCAGGAAGGATTATAGCAGATGTTTTGTATTTGTACTATATTGGTATAGTTGGTATAGTAGTATGGAAATATAGAATCCTTGCAATATCCCCTTACTTATATTGCATGGCTCTCTGTGCCCTGCAGTTCTTCCTCAGTGTCCTAAAGGCTGGCTGGAGTTCCAGACAAATTGCTATTACTTCTCTTCTGATCAACAACCTTGGGAGAAGGCAATGAGTAACTGCCAAAGCCTCAATGCTCACCTGGTAGTGATTGATGATAAAAATGACATAGGTAAACAGGTGAGCCATTCCTTATGAGACCGGTTGTCTTGCACTCTAAAGTTTTTTCCTGCAACTATTCCTCATTCATCCCTATTCTTACAAGGGGTAAGGCACAACACAGTACAAACATTTGCTATTGCTTGCAGTTCAAATTTTCTTCTGCCATCTGTTTCCAAAAGATTAAGTGTGTGAAATAGATCTTAACATTTTAAGAGGAGAGTATATCTCCTGAACATTCTCTGTTTCATTAAATATTTGAAACCTTAACAAAAAGAAACCCTCCCTCCGTCTCCCTCTTTTTGGTATAAAAAACGCAAGCATTTTTAGGTAGCTGACATGTACACAGACTTAAGAGACATTCCAGATGGAAGCTGCATTATTCCAATGCATACTAAAAAAAAATTATATTGGCATAACAATTACCGGTCTGATTGTTATTCCAAATTTATCCTCTGAACCTTCTGTTCTAGCTTGCTGCTAAATGGAGGTGTCCTGATTTATATTGTGAGAAGGACAAGAGTTAGTGCAGAGTTCCCTCTCTCTCTTCTTTGCACTAACACTACCCCCCTCCCCCAATCACTGCTCTTCAGCTGCTATTTGGGGTGGTCTAAGTTACTAAGCTGAGTATTGGCTTGGAGACCTAGTGGGTACAAAGGAGAGTCCACTGTGAAATAAAACAGACTCCCCACTGCCTCAAGTAGAATGCCCCTGGACCTGTTACACTTGCCAAACCATCACAAAACGGCCAATAGATGCCAAACCAATTGCATCCCTAGGGGTTTCTTGACAGTGACATTGAACTGAATGTGAGATAGCTGATTGTAAAACTCCCAAGCCTATTGCTTGGGAGTTGCTTTAACACCAAAACAGGTAAGGACAATTTCAAAGCACCCCAGATATGAGTTCAGGAGGAAAAAGAATTTTGCCACAGCACGTTTGAATTATACTTGAGTGTAACTGGGAAAAGATGATAATTGACCCCACTGTTAATCCCAATCTGTCCTCTGAGGTATCTGTTGAAGCTTGCTGCTGGATGGTGTTCTGGAAATCTTTGAATTTTCCTTTCAGTATAAATAATTGAGATTCATTCATTCACATCTCAGTCAGAGGTGGTATTCAGCAGGTTCTGATCAGTTCTGGAGAACCGGTAGCAGAAATTTTGAGTGGTTTGGAGAACCGGTAAATACTACTAGCCCCGCCCCATCTATTCTCTACCTCTCAAGTCCCAGTTGATTGGGAGGAAATGGGGATTTTGCAGTACCCTTCCCCTGGAATGGGGTGGGAATGGAGATTTTACAATATCCTTCCCCTGCCACACCCACCAAGTCACGCCCACAGAACCAGTAGTAAAAAATTTTGAATCCCACCACTGATCTCAGTGTATGTATTTTTAAAAAAATAATTTTCAGGTGCAGCTTTTACTAATGTCTTGGATTGTTTAAGAGAAGTGAAATTCAATAAACGTACTGTAAATCTGCTGCTATCCTAGTTTGGGTGAATGCCACCAGTATCCTTAACCCCGATTCAGTGAATTGAGTCTCAGTCATAGCTCCAGACAGTAATATAATCCTTTTTTACTTTAATTGCCCCCCAGGAATTTCTAGACCATCTAAAAAATTCTAGCTATTGGATTGGCCTCAGGAGGTACCCTAAAGACAAGTGGATGTGGATAAATGGCAAATCCTTTCTAGAGACGTAAGTAAAAGTTACTGATGATGGCTCCTCCTCTGATTGCTCATTTCATGGTAAGTCTTTTAGGAGAGAAAAGGAGAGAAGGAACCCCTAGGAAAGTAGCCACATCTGAATGGGATTGTAATAGATCTTTCAAAACATTTTAAGATACTTTCTGATTATTGTGACACCTTCATATCATGAGTATGTAGAGTAGTTCAAAACCTCTTATTTACAAGGACAAACTGTCACTTGCCACCACGTTCATTTAATCTGCTCAAAAGAAAGGAGATTGCTTCATGGAGATCTGTCCATGGAGGAGTCTATTGTAGGCTGCTGATCAAGGTTTCCCCTCTTCTTCCATTATAGAAAGTCTGGATAGGAAAGGAAAAATGATAGCTGTAAGCAACACTGAGGTGGAAATGTGTATCTCTTAGTGGCATCTCTTCCATAAAAGTCAAGATTACATTCCTAACTAGAGATGCTACCAAGAAAAGTTAACAACCATATTTACCTAACCATTGAGTAAAATCCTTAATGAAAGAATACCTTAATTCGTCTAATATGAGGACTTGCCTATTGGTAGGTTCACTGACACAGAGCTGAGTGAGGAAAGGATGATGGGCAATCTGGCATTCTATTCATGGCTGCCTTTCCAGGTTGAGTGGTGGGTGGTATACTAGGAAGAAGGTGCCGGGGGGGAAATTGACAAACAGCCAGCTAGATACTCCAGGCAGGACAGATCTTTGTAGAAAGATCAGACACTTTTTTCCTTTTTATTCCAAAGCTCAGATATTATTTTGTAACTGCCTTCAAACATACTTGCACAGTTAACCTGTCCACAGTGGATTGCAAAGTGCTGTTGGAGTTTTGCCATCCCTGTTAGAAAAAAAATGCTATCCCTGTTAGAAAAAAATTGCTTGAGTGTTGGATTGTGGCTTTGTCACGTTTTTCCAGCTGCTATAAGTTTTACATTTTCTGTATGTTTTTTGTATTTTTAATATTATGTAGTACTCAGAGTCAACATGCGTGAGATGAACAGCCATGTAAATCCTCTGAATAAATAAATAAATATAGTTTGGTTCCTCTCAACATCTTTACTTAATTCTTCTTCCTGCCTGGAGAGATTGGTGAGGGAGGAAAATGAATGAAATAAAAAACAAATGAAACCATTATATATATTGAGATGATATCTCAATAGTGATATTTAACTATCATACAAAGTATCACTTTAATTTTGGTTCCAATAGATTGTAAGAAAAAGCTTTATCCTAGCAGTGCTAAAGAACCTTAGGTAGAAAGTCATTCTGAATTTATTTATTCTTAACTGACACTGTAGGAAAGATTTCATTTTCTAATAATTAATGCTTGTCATTCTTTCTTAACAGGACTCAATCCATTGAAAATAATGCAAAAGAAAACTGTATGTATAATTTCTGGAAAGATTCTAAAAGTAGGAAAAAGAAAAGTGCTTGTACAGAATATTTACCTTATATCTGTGAAAAAGAACAACTATAAAAATATGCAATTTTATAAAGTTTACATTTTCTTCTTTGAAAAATCATGTACTTCATTGTTTGATGGGTTTTATATAATTTGTTATGGAGTTACAATTTTTCAAATGCTGCAATAATCAGAGTAAGACATTCCAATTAGGAGATGCTGCTGCCTAACAAACACAATTTTCCTTTTCTTTGTTTTCTTTGTTTTCTTTGTTTTGTTTTGTTTTTATTATATTGAAACAAGGCAAGGGTAAAAAATATGATAAGGTGGAACATATTTTAAATTTTTAAAGGAGTGTTGTAATTTTAAGCAAGAAGAAACATCATATTCAATGATGATATTCAATCATTCTAACTTGAAAAACAGTTGCATTGATAAAGTTGATATGTGACTTAAAATGTTAATGTCGCCAACAAGGAATTTTTAATAAAGCTATCTGTAACTCTAGAGGTTTTCAAGGTTTTTTTTTATATATATATATAATTTTTTTAGCAACTGGTTAATGACAATAATAAAGTTATTTATTATAGAAGATCCCCTAGAAACAGGAACCATATTATTAAGGGAAATAGAAGAATTTGGCAAGGTAGCAGGGCTCAAAATAAATAAAGATAAAACTAAAATATTAACTAAGAATCTTACTAGCAGGCAAAATGAGGAATTGGAAGAGAAATTGGGGTTCCAAACTGCTAAGAAAGTGAAATATTTGGGAATTTGGTTAACGGCAAAATGCTCGTCAATAAAAGAGGACAATTATAACAAATTATTTCAACAAGTACAAAAAGATTTGGATGAATGGATGAAATTACAATTTTCTTTAACTGGCAGAATTGCTACAATAAAAATTAATATATTACCTAAATTTTTGTATCCCTTCCAAATGATACCAATAAAATTAAGGGATTTTTCTTTTGAACAATTAAATAAAATAATAACAAAATTTATTTGGTTGGGGAAAAAAGCCTGAATAAAACTCAAGATTCTACAAGATTCCAGAAATAAAGGGGGTTTTGGCCTCCCAGATTGGGAACTTTATTATCATGCAGCAGCCGTGACGTGGCTTAAAGATTGGATTCAATTGAACAATAAAAGGGTATTAATATTAGAGGGCCACGATCTCCAACTTGGCTGGTATGCATTCCTCTGGGAGGAGAAAAACAAAGGCCTTGTGTATTTTCAGAATTAGTGAGGGATGCCTTGATAAGCATCTGGGAAAGAATTAGGAAAAATCATGAAAATTCCAATTTGGATATCAACAGTGGAGGCAATGGTCTATCCAAACGTGTTAGATCTAAATAAGGTGGTGAGATACATAGATTTATTGGATGAATGAGGAGAATTAAAATCTGATCAGGAACTAAGGAATAAAGGAATAAAGATTGATTGGTGGCCCTACCTTCAACTTAGGACAAGGTATAAAAAAGATTTGGAACAGTATGGCATCTATGGAAAACAATTGGAATTGGATAAGATACTATTAGGGACAGGGGAAAAAATTATTACAAAAGCATACAATTTCTTCCTAAAATTTAAAATTAAAAAAAAAATTATACACCAACGATGTCAGCAGCCTACAAGGAGAGCCTCTATAAGATGTTTTATAGTTGGCATTTGCCCCCAGCGAGATTGGCCAAAATGTTTCCAAACCGTTCACCTGAATGCTGGAGATGCAAATATAAACAGGGAACTTTCTACCACATGTGGTAGACCTGCCCTAAAGCTAGAAAGTATTGGCATAATATAAGGGAGTGGTTGGAAGAAAATACTGAACAAAAGATGGATTTGAAGCCAGAACTATTCTTACTGGGTATTTCAGATGGGAAAATGGCAAAGAAGCTCCAATATACTACACATACTAATGGCAACCAGAATTGTTTTCGCACAAAATTGGAAACAGACTAATATCCCTTCAGAGGCAATGATAATAAGAAAGGTATATGAATGTACAGAGATGGATAGGTTGACGATGGAATTGACTCAGAGTATTACCAAGTTTGGAGTAGATGGTATATATAGCTAGAGAACAGGAGTAAAACTAGTGGATAAGAACTAAATAATATTGATGATAACAGGATTGTATTGTATCTATGTGTAAATACTACTACAATTCAACTGACTGTATAATATAGGATAATGAACCATAGAAATAAAACTTATGTAAATTCAAATGTTATGGATGATATTGACACCAATATGGAAATGCTGTAAGTGAAAATTTGTGTTTTGTTTTTTAATGTTGAAAAGATTTAATAAAAAATTATTTAAAAAAATAAAATAAAATTTTGTTTTGAATTTTTCATCAAAAAACTCGTTTTTAATAGTTATCTGCACATTTATGAATAGATGTAATAGCTTGATAATTGTGTGATACTTGCTTGAAACATCACACTTGTGGCAGATTTTGTAGACCAAACAACTATGCATAGTGTTCTTGTATGCAAAGAATTGGGAATATATCCTAACATAGGAGAACAAGTTTCCTTAGTTCAGTTGTTCTGGCAGAAATATTTGTTGCCTTGATAGTATTCCTGATGGCATGCTATTGTAATTGCTTTACTGTTGTTCAGTTCAAAACGTTTTTCCAATAATATTTTGCCAAAGTGGGTTGAGGATAACATAACAGCATAGAAAATATAGGATTTTTAGTTCATGCTCATGAGAAAGGATTTCTACAAATATTTAATAATGGGAACAAAATAGACTCGTGAATTTATACTTGAAATTTCATTCTCAGAACTACCTATATTCTCATAACGAACTGATAATGATGAGGAAATGCAAGGAGTTGCTAGGAATTTAGAAATAGAAGCTACTACATTTGAAAGCCATATTTCTAGCTCTTGAATTTGTCACCAGTGGAAGTAATCTTTTGGAAGATGAAAGTTACCCTATGATTTCATGCCATTGGCCCTAGAGTGTATCCATTCTTCCCCAAACACTTTCAGTCTGTCTGCCTTGATCTGCATCAATTTCATAAACATACCAATCGTGTTAGATCTAGTATTCTTAGGTCAATCTACAATATGTAATCAGTAAGTCAGCAACAGAAGTTGCTTACTTATTCAAGCACTGCTAGAATAGCACAACAATATAAAATGTGTATCATGCAATAGGAAAATGGATTTCAGTTGAATGCTAGGTGGGAAAAATCAACCTAGACCCCAACAGTCTCCCAATTCTAGGATAAGACTTTAATCGCAGTGCAGATTGTGCAATGGATTCCCCCAGCCCAACAGTTTCATGTAAACATTGAAAAATGGTGGCAGAGAACAGAGTGTTGTAATTTATAATGAAGACACAGCCACAGGCCAATCTTTCCTCCTTTACAATCCTCAACTAAAACTGCCCAAAGAACAGAACCACTGAATGTGGGAATTCTTGAAGGGGGAAAAAAAGGATGGTTTTTGACATTTCAGTCTAATCTTTACTTACCGGTAGTAAAGGTAAGTAGAACCCACCCCTGGTCCAAGCAGAGCATTTTGAATATGAGGTTAAAGCAGTGGTGGGATTCAAGTAATTTAACAACCGGTTCTCTGCCCTAATGATTTCTTCCAACAACCAGTTTGCCAAACTGTTCAGAAAGTTAACAACCGGTTTTCCCGAAGTGGTGCGAACCGGCTGAATCCCACCACTGGGTTAAAGGCCCATTGTTTGCTGTATACAGACTCCTAATTTGTTCCACTTTATGAGCATTCATTTATTCAACTCTATTTATAATTTGCCCCAGTTCCAAAGGATTTTTTGTCAGTTTGGTATAGTGGAGAAAGTGCTGGCCTAAAAATTTATAGGCTGTGAGCTCCTGTGGCATGAAAGCTGGCTGGCTGAACTTTGGGCCAGTCTTATTTCTTAGTCGTCCCCCTGTCCCCGCCCCGCAGGGTTGCTATGGAGAAAATAGGAGGAAAAAGGAGTATTAAGATATATATATATATATATATATAGATAGATATATATATTGGCTTTGATTTATATGCCACCCTTCTCCGGAGACTCAGGGCGGCTTATGTGTTAAGCAATAGCCTTCATACTTCTGTATATTTATACAAAGTCAGCTTATTGCCCCCCACAATCTGGGTCCTC
>JANHZT010008400.1:8633-20288 GCA_032468215.1 Stegonotus admiraltiensis | reverse complement strand
TTTCTAAGACGGCCAAGATGTTTTAGGACTTCTGGGAGTTGAAGTCCACAGGGTGTGAAAGAGCCAAGTTTGCCTACCACTGCCCTAAAGCCTTAAGTTCAATTAAATTATTTTATAAAACTTGAAGAAAGCAATAAACAAAGCTCCCTTAAAAAACTTCTGCATAAATAAAATATAGGTTAACAAACTTATCCAATAATCTTTCTTATTAATTAAAGAAAAATATATATAATCTGGCTGGATTCTGATAGATGGTTATATTGAGAAATGAAACCTATATTGTCTGAACAATAGTAATAGAATATTTTTAATGAACAATTTCTGTTTAGCTTACCATCCAAGTCTAGAGTTATAACAGCTGAATCATCTTCTAAACCTTCAATGACTTCACATTTGTATTTCCCATAATCCTCCAGCATTAAATTTGAGATTACCAGAGAGGCATCATTTTCAGTGCTTTTCTTCAAGAATATCCTTCCTTGGTAATTACCATAACTTTTTTTGTGGTAGCCCATTTCAACATAGACATCCACTTCTTTGAGGTAATCTGAAGTGAGTTTGGTCCACTTGACACGAACTCTATGGAATCCTGAGACAGGTAATACATTGTCACGGTAAAATTTACATGGAAGAGTAACACTTCCACCACGGTGTGAGAAGATTTTAGTTTGTTCCGCTTTCACAAGAAGGTGAGGTTCATTTTCTAAAACATGTCAGAAAAAAAGAAAACAGTGATTAGAATGGCTGAAATATACTAAACTGTTTTAGAGATGAAAACAATCACATTCCTAGGCATGTAAAAATCTATGGATATGTACAATATGATTCAATATCTTCTTCCTCTTCCTCATGCTTCTCATTCATGAAGAATATAAATGGCTAACAATGTGAACACGTATGAAATAACTTCTCCAACTACCTCCATCAAAATTCAGACATGATCCAGATGCTACATTTTATTATGCAAGATAGCATTTATTGATCTGAAAAGCAAATCTTGTACCTGAGGGAATAATGCTAGGAAGATGGTGATGTTGTTGTTGGTGATGATAATAAAAAGTAAGGATCAATAGATAGAAATGTCACACATGCAGAAAATCATCTTCAAATTATAGGATACTCTCCTGTGCAAGATAGAACATGTAGGTCTATAACACTTCCTGAAGCCTAAGGCAGATGAATCACTATAATGAAGGAATCCCCAAAAGTAGAACTAGTTTCTGAGACTGCCTACTTCCAAGACCCCATCAATGACAACTGAATAGAGAAAGGACCTGGAAAAAACTGACCTAAGTTGATGTGGTTGGATGAGTCAATAAATATAGCCATGGCAGTCCTCCAGATAACCAGATCAGAAGCCATATAGGGTACCAATTGATTTCTGAGTGTAACTTAAGATGACAACCAGCATCTTGAATTATATCCTCAGGTAGTCAATGCTGCTCTTGAATTAGCAGGTGTCACTGATTATATCAAGATACATTCATCATTGCCTGGGCTTCCACATTTTCTACCAATTGTAACCACTGAATCTTCTTTAAAGCTAGCCCTAGGTAATATATATATTGTAGTAGCCCAACTGGTAGTCACTAGAGCATGAATGTCTGTGAATAGGGCTAAGGGCTAAGGAAAAATTATAACTGACACTTAAGGTGTAATTTTGCAAAAGCCCTCTTAGATAAGTGTCACCTGTTTTTCAAAGTCGGAACTGTAAGTCTAGGAGAACTCTTAAATTGCAGCTATCTCTGATCATGGAAAATATAACTCTATCAAGAGTCAGAGAATTTCCCAGGGATTCCACAAATCCAAAGCCACTCCATGTTGGAAGGATTCAGTTTGATTATATTTCCGTGCTTTGTTGTTTTCATCTTTTATTATTTTCTGAGTGTTCTGGTGCTACATGTATTTTTAATTTTTATATGGGATTTGTTTCGCTTTGAATTTTATGTGAGCTGCAGAAAGTCAGTTTTGGTTATGGCAGCTCATAAATATTCTTTCCTGTCCAGATTCTGACAATCTCCAGGCACCGGGTTAGCATTACCCTAGAGACAAGATGCATAAGTGCACCATACTGATAATACCAAATCCTGTACCAACATATAATCTTCCCGGATTCATGTAGATGTCTGAAAGGAGTGGAGACATGTCAGATTCCTGGAGGACTGCACGAAGTAGGGGTCTTTGGGCATACCCACTGCCACTGTCAACACTGATTGGAACTAATGCCTAAGGAAGATGGATATTGACTGTAGAGCAGTGCCCTCTTTTGATTCCTTCAGAGACTGTCCAAAATGATTGGCATTCTTCTGATTCTACTGTCTCCATCCATAAATGTGACCAATATGGTTATACCAGTCTCAATCCTGCTTGGGTTCAAAACATTTGTTTTCTTCAGGGGAGACACCATGGCCATTAGAATAGCTTGTAAGAATTTGCTGTCCTTTCATGACACCTGAAATCAATTCCAAGAAATGGAATCCCTTTTTTTTTTTTGGGTGGGGGAATGTGGTGTCTTCAAGGCAGTGTTGACTCATGGCAGATGCCTGGGCTATTGCCTGCATTTTTCTTGGCAAGGTTTTTCAATACTGGCTTGCTATTACCTCCTTCCTAGAGCTGAGAGAAAGTGACTGACCCAAGGTCACCCAGATGGCTTCATGCTTAGGATGGACTACAACTCATGGTTTCCTAGGCCTGATGCCTTAACCATTACACCAAACTACCATATACTGGGGAAAAGGGAGAGAACAAGTTTTTTAAATTGATATTCTGAAAAACTGTTTTTTTTCTGAACATTTTTAAAATTTATCAGTATATGATTCATTTTTTTCCACTAATTAAGTTTCAGTGATTCTCAGTCACATCAATATGTGCTGAAAGCTTGCATGCAAATTATATTTTAAACAATCACAAAATCCAAAGAGTCTCACTGAGTCATAAGTATTATGTAATACATTTCTGCCTTGGGGAAAACTGAAATTCCCAATCTGGTCATGGCAGTCAGCTGCAATATCACCCTGATTCTATTTTCTCAAATAGTTTACAAGAACTCTGAACTAGGCCTGAAATACAACTGTCTCTTTATTATTAGAATGTTGAAGGCATAAAAAACAATGAATTTATTATATCCTGAAATTATCAGTCATTTATTATACTTTCTGCCTTCTGTATATGAGTGAATAACAACAATAGTAATAATAATGATTCATTTCTATTGTCATTATTAAACCCCTTCTCCCATATAGAAATTTTGATTTGGAAAGAAGTTCCAACTGATTTTGGTTGAATAAATTATTCATTTACAATGAGACAGTGATGAGGAGGTAGAATCTAAGTTAAAAAAATTATTGGAGGTTTGCAACACTAAAGAAACAGTAAAACTTGTCCAGAAAAGAGCTTTGACAGAGAATAACATAGGAAACCATTCTGATCCATATCTATCAATAAATTTGAAGTGTTTCCTGAAATTGGTAGTAACGTGTCCTTGATTACTTTTGCTTTGCTCAGTAATCAAGTAAGTAGTAAAAATAATTCATCACATGTGATTTTAAGAAACTTTAAGCCTGAACTTTTTATAGCTTGTATAGTGCATTATGACAAATTAAAGCTTTTCAAGATTGCCACAATGGTCTAAAATCTAATCATTAGATAATTATGCTACTCTGCAAATATATACAAGAGACAAACTGATATGAAAAAATCTATGATAATACAGGGAGTGATAAAAAAGTAACTTGAGACCAACTTTGCAGGTCTGTAAAGCAAAGAAAAGCTGAAGTAAAACTATAAACACATTTAGTGAAAGTTTTAGTGAATGACCTATTTATATTCCATTAATGATTTCCTTCCTTCCTTCCTTGGCATTCAGTCCTTCGGGAGAAGGGTGGTATATAAATTTAATAAACATTTTAATTTAATAAACCTTCCTTCCTTCCTTCCTTCCTTCCTTCCTTCCTTCCTTCCTTCCTTCCTTCCTTCCTTCCTTCCTTGGCATTCAGGAAGGGAGTAGTTATAGTAAACAGAAAAACTGAGTTTTCACCCTATTCTATTGTAGGAATAGTGCAGCTGTTTGGATCAAAGTGGGAAAAGTGCTTTGGATGCACAATCAGAATCTTACTGTACCTGATAACAGTTCCTTAAAGCAGGCATGCATTCTTCTGGGTTTGTACTTTTTTTTCGTTTGGGATCACAAAACTACCATGTGAGCCCAGAAAAGGTGCAGCTGCTGACAGGAACAATGAGCATGTCCATGCCTAATCAGAAACATCTTTCTTGTTCTGGATACAGATAATTTCATATCCCTCTTTTTATATAATTTTCTAAAATAATAGTGCCACCTAGTGCTCTTACTATCTCACAGGGCACTTCACCATAACTACTGCATATTCCAACAGTATGAATGAGTTTATGAGTACACAGACACTCCACTTATTTGCAATTGTTATGCATCTAGACAAATAGGATTCTCATATCCTAGGACCATTTAGGCCTCTTCCATCTTGTGAAAAATGCAGTTCTGAAAGGAAGGAAAAACATGTGCACATTTGGGGCATGTCTGCACATATATTTTGTGCATATTTCATAGAATCACAGAATGAAAGGCTTGAAAAATACCTTAAGAAGCATTTTGTCCAACCTTATGCCCAATGTAGGAGTATTCTACTAAAGCACTTTTTAAAAAAAAAAAGGCCATAAGTCTTTGTTTAAATACTATCAGTGAAGGAGGTAATGTCTTCCACTGTTGTACATTACTTAAGAATTAACAACCAATAGATACTCTTTATTATTTTAACACATCTTTTGTTTCTTATTTTCTGAAACAACTCTAATAATTCTGCCCATTATCTATTTGACGGCTCTCATCTACTTGAAGTTAGCTTTCACATCTCCTAGCGACCTTCTCTTCTTCAGGCAAAACATATTTAACACCTTCAACTACTCCTCTTTAATTTTTATTTCCATACCACTTATTATCTCATTTGCTTTTATCTGGACCACTTTGTGTTCATCAAAAATGTGGAAAGCATATTCCAGTTATGTTTTCACCAATACAGAATAGAGAAATGATGATTTCTCTGGATTTTGATGCTACATAGAGTATCTGTCAATACAGCCAGGATTGCATTTTGCTTTTTTACAGCTACATCATCCTGCTATGTTCAGCCTGTGGTTCATTAAGACACGAGGAAATGAGTCTCATCATATTCAATGAACCATAATCCTTAGCTCATATGTATGAAGAAAACTGCACTTTATTCCTTTTTCTAAAGGATTTTTAGTATTGATCAATTTGCTATAAACAACTCATGGAAATTTTGCATTTAACAAATTGGGAAAAATCACTTTATAAACACAATGTACAAATTTATAGTATTGATACACTTTTTTTCATGTTTGATGATCCTACATATTGGCTAATGATAAAGGCTCGAATACTTGCCTATCTGGCGTTTGCAGAGCTCTGTCATCTTAAATATTTTGTGATTCAAAGTGAATGAAAAGTGATGATGTCTCTTTGGAAAGGTTCATTGCTTTGATTATAAGTGTTGAATTTTGTTTTTTAAGTAGAAATCCTTTGGTATTAACTGTGGAACCAGTGAGTAATTTTATTTTGATTTGGCTCTTTCAGTTGGGTTGTTCAATTCTGTCACAAGAGGCAAAAATGCCAAAATTTGATGCCTTTATCCTGCAACAAATCCCCTAAATAATTTTCATAGATTATTATTGTAAAGATTATTGCCACATATGATCTATGATCAATACCTTCTAATTATTTATTGATCTAGAATTGAGATGAGCTTAATTCATATTAAATTAATTCTATCACTAATTGCAACTATAAATAGGAGAAGCTAAAAACAAATTCAAGATAAAAATGGGTGACAACTACAAATAGTGATAAAATAACCCCCCATGCACTATGAAAGATGAATTCAATCTATTAATTATAATAATTTAGCATTGTAATAATAATTTAGCATTGTAATAATTATTCATGGTGGAAGTATACATGAATCCCTGTTCAGAATGTTTATGACTGAAAAAATTGACATTATTTGAACTGGGAATCTTGTACTTGATCCTAAAGTGGATGAATTTTCAATTGTACCCAAATTGCATAGGCTTTTTCATCACTGTTAAAGTGTTGGCTGGCATCTTGAAGATTTAGTAATCTTGGTTCAGTGTGGGAAATATAGACTGAAGCTTCCCCAACTATAGCTGTCAGTTTGAAAACAGAATTCTCTACAATAATTGAATCAATTGTTACAACTATTTTGGGAAGCCTTTCCCTTTTCCTTTAAAGACTATCCGTCATCACCGCCACTATCTATCTTCCTTCAAAACAATTACTTCTAAGCCATGTATTTGGCTTATAATGTATTTGGTGCCATATTTTACTGATTCTACGTCAACTTTTTGACCTATGTCAATTTTCTTAAGTATTTGGTTAGCCACATTTTCAGTTTAGTGCATATTCTTTGCCATTTGTCATTTTTTTCCCTGTCCCCTTACATTGCTGGTGCCCCTTACCATGCAAGATCCTTCTAAATGCTTATTCATAATCAAACCTTAATCAAAGATCCTCCAGAACATTATAAATAACATTTCTACATTTTTACAGTGAGAAACAACTCAAACATTTTTAAAGCAAAATTCCAAAATTGAGCCATTTAAAAAGTTTTACATTCCCATGTAGACAATAAAGAGTTATTAGCAGCTTGATAATAACTCTAAAAACAGAAATAATCTTATTCATTGAGACCCATTTTTAATTCACACCTTATTATTTTCCATTTCTATTTTGACCTGGAAAACTAGATCTGATTTCAGGAGATGACTGCTCCCTTACAATCCTCCCAAAGTTGTTCTGATGCTCAATCATTTCTTTCTAGATATCAACATGCAACATCATTTATAATGAGGCCAGCATTCCCTATATTGCACTGATTCTCCGGAGTTTATTCTGCATATCCATAGGCCGTATAGCTTAAATTGTCAAAATGTAAGCTATACAAAGCAGAGAAACTGCATGACATTTATCCTGCCTGTCACTTTTGCATAAATAAATGTATTGGCTTGTTTCATACAGGATGATCCTTGGCTGCTGAAGCCAGAACTGAAAAACAGCTGCATTCTGCTATAGCCTCAAAGCTTTGCACAGCCAATCATAAGCTTTAGGATTTGAATGGATGTACATAAATATGTTAAGAGGTAGCATTTCATAGAAATCAAAGCAATGGGGAGGCATCTATCTGGGGAGGTAAGCTACTTTTTATGTTATCTAAGTTGCTGCTGATCTCTTTTTTTGCATCACTGTGTTTTAATAATCCATCATTACCATATTTCTGTGCTATGGAGGTTTACTTATGACGGGTTTTAGATCTTATTTATTATAGAGTAGGCAGATATCTATCAGAGCCTAATTGCTTAGTTGCTGTGTTTAACATGCATGCATTTTGATTTTAGTAACCATTGCTTCTTCGGCAAAAATCACAGAAATGTGGTACGCTGAACTGCAGACTGCAGTTCTAACTTAAAAAGCACTGCAGTATAAAAAAAAATGTAACCCTGCAGCAAAGTTAGCTAATCAGTTTTGTAAATGTAGCAAACATTAACCTTTTTATTACAGCATCACAATTGTTCACTGAATTTCTTTTACTCACCATGGATGTGAATTATTCTATCATGCTCCAGAGTGAAGTTAGCAGCATGATGCTCAGCCCAGCAGAAAAAAATCAGCACCAGAAAAAGTAGACTCTTCATCTTTTATAGTCAAGAATCTTCTTCACTGCAAAAAAACATCAGATGGCATCTGGAAATCTTAATAGTAAAGCTTTATGCAGTTTTTCTGAGTTCCATCCTTCTCTTATTATTGTTCATTGTTTTGTGCTTGTAAAATGACAGAGCCGTATAATTAAGAAATCTTATTAGGAATGTCCTCTTTGTCGGGAAATTAGCTCTACAATTAATTGACTGCCAAATGACACATACTGTTGGGTAACTCTGCCCATTAAGAGAGTAATTGATATTTACAAACCATAAAAAATAAGTAAAGATTGTGATCCTTAAAGGTTGTGGACTCCGGTTTAAGTATTCAGAACTATTCTGTTTGTATCCATTAAACAAAAACATACTGTAACTTAGACACAGAATATAAATACTGTTTTGCATCTCGTGACTTTTTTGCACCTTAGTTAATTTAGCATGCAAGTGCAAGTTCTTCAACTGATCCGAGAGGCAGACTGCAGAGACATGCTTTCTTACAGAGGGATACTCACCATTTTATAGCTGTTGAGAGAAATGTTGAAAACCTACATAAAACAGGTTAGAGTTGCAGGTTCCACTACTGCAGCTGCCCTGACTGATTTGTATTCATTTCTATTTAGAATGCTGACGCATGAAATTATTATGTCAGTTAGGGTCCCTGCAGTCAGCAGAGCTGCTGAGAGCTGCAGGATAATACCCTGCAGAGGAACAATTAAGAAAACGAAGGCCTGGGATCCATAGGAAGGAATATAATTCAAGATGTCTTCAGCAGAAGATTCAGTTTCTTTTTAATCAGAAACATTTTCTGGATGTGTATTCTACCCAGAGATTTTTTTTCAGCTGAATCCATGACTTGCTTTTTGCACAGAGTGGTGGTATAAAAGTAGTTGCAAGAGGACATCATGACCTCTGGCACTGAGCTAAAACACCGAGTTAATATTGTGAGGGATATCTCACAATGAGACTGAGCTACCATTGTGAGGAATATCATTGTTCTGACAGTACGTTTTTGCTCATCTCAGAATGAAATTATAGATTAAGGTCAGGAAGTTTTGTGTTTATTTCTCTGTGTGTATATGCACTCCTTCATATCCTGTTGACTTTTGGCAACTGCCTGGAAAAATCCTTGCAGTCTTCATGGCAAGATTTTGGAAGTGGTTTGCCATTGTCATCTTCTTAGGGCCAAGAGAAAGGAACCCAGCTGGTTATGTCCATGGGAGGACTAGAACTCATGGTCCCCCAGTTTTTAGCCTGGTATCTTAACCACTACATCAAGCTGGATCTCAGGATTAGGGTGAGACAGTTCAAAATCTAATTCATCTAGTGTGGAACTAAAACATTAGATGTCTATCCACTAAATACACTTATCTACAATGCCTTGAGAGAAAATGTAGACCAAATAGCTTATTCCATAAGCCCCTTTCTAAGACTATTTATCTTGAGCAAAGCTATTATGTATTGATCAGTCAGGCACAGAATAAGCTGTGTGTGGGAATCCTCATACATGGAGGCATGTACAGAGAAGTTTATAACCATATTCCCTATGTCAGTGTTCTTCAAACTGGCATTCTCCAAATGTCTCCTCAACTCTCAGTATTTTCCACAGTGGCACTGTGTTGACTGAAGCATTCTGACAGTTGAAGTCCATGCTCACTTGGGAAAAGATAATCCAGCACATCTGATTCTTTTTGAACAATATTAATCTGATCCATACATAGTTAGTTAGCTTATTTGTGGCTTAACATATTGTATAATGAGTTATCTATGCTTAATGGCTTGACTTGTTTCTTGAATGTAGCTGGTCCTTAGTCATCAATGTGTGGTTTACTATGCCAACCATAGTAAAACAAGCCTTGCTCTCACAATGCATTGTGATCTTCCATGAACATTGTCTTCTAATGTACAGAAGCTGGAAATATTTCATACATTTAAAATTGAAGACAACAGAAGAGAGCATTTATTTGGTCTTTTAAAAATTATATATTTTTTTGTTTTTATTATTTCCACATTGTTTCATCATTTTTCAGTCTTTCATCCTTAGCTTCCAATAGCCTGAATAGTCTATAGTTGTTCATAGGTATCCTTCTGTATTAGATGACTGAAAAAAGTGATGAAAACTGCACTAATGGGAAAAGTGGAAACCTCAAGGGGGAAAAAAACACAAGAGTGCCAAAAAGTCTGCTGGGTTTTGAACCAACCAGAGTCTGAATACAAGACAAGTATTATACACATTGAGCTGTTACAGCATTCATAGGAAAGATATTACAGAGTATGGGAAACATTGATTCATTTGCAGAGATGTTCCTGGTTCTGCATAATAGCCATTAAAACTGCTCAGATTAGCCTACATCAAGTTCAAGTATTTTCTTCAAACACCAGCAGTGCTGGAGGCAACAGAATATGGAAAAGTTTACTTCAGAAGTGAAGCATAAAAACATGTCCCCAGGGAGCTAAAACAGGGCAATGTTTTCCACTTTTGCCTTCCAAAACTTTCTGAGACAAGGAAATCTGATAATCTGGATAAACCTTTAGGAGTCAAGTCTTGCTTGAACTCTGAAGTCAGAGCATCCAAATGGGTGTATGCTCTTATCATTGCAGAAAAAATGCCCCATATGCTTTATTTTGGTTTCATTTAGGGATCATAATATTCTTGTTATATAAAAACCCATAACACATTCATAGAACAACACAACCCTGGAACCCTGACACTTGCCTTTAAAAAAAGAGATGTTCCAAGGTAAGATTAATACTAGTTTGTTTTAGATAGCACTGTTCATATTTATTATTCCCCATTTTCAACTGATTGTAAGCCTGGGGAATTGAAACAGAACTGGAAAAACATGTCGTGGCACACTTCAAAGTACCCCTTTGTTAGAGTTCTGATTCACTGTTCCGTTCAAGAGAAGCTTGTTTTCAGAATTTGTACATTAGTGTAATTGGTTGCACTTTGCCAACAGACACAATATTTGAAAGACTTCTTAGTTTCCATTATAGTCATAGGTTTTTGTGCCAAGCGTATACATGAAGTTCTGGAACATCATAAAAAAGTAAGTCTTGTGAATCTAATAAAACATACTGATTTGAATAGATTTCCTTCTTGTTTACTAGAAATTGAACTGATTATGGGTTGGAAATGTAGAGATGTACAAAACCATTTATTTCTTTATATTTGCCATTCCTTGCTTTCTAAAATCAATGGTAAGTCTACTCTGTGGCATACCTTGCTTTCTTTTCTGAGTCCTTCGGGAGAAGGGCGGTATATAAATGCAATAAACTAAACTAAACTTTCTTAAAATCAATGGCAAGAATGATTCAAAGTTTTCTCTTTTCAAATACAGTAGAACGTCTGGTCACGAACACTTCTGACCACGGCCAAATCGGGTTCTGACCAAAAAATTCACAATTTTTTTTTCACGGCCAATTTTGCGCCAATTTTTTTGTAAGCGCCAAATTTCCAAAATTAGGTTTGGGTCAGGACCAAATCGGTTTGTGACCAAAGTTATGGAATGAATTATTGTCGTGACCAGAAGTTCTGCTGTAAATTTCTACAAGGAAAGAATTTGTTTTTCAACTGAAAAAAACACTTCTACAAGCAGGTTTATTGCTAGCTGGTGATTTCCAATGATCAGTTAACGTGCATAAATGCAACTATGATATTGCTAGTGCAATAAAATTTTATTTATTTAAAATTTGTACAGCTACCCATTTTAAAACCAATTCTGTTTTATTGCTTACAAACAATAAAGCAATATAAAAGTGCCAACAATAAATTAAAAACAGAAAAACTGGTGTTATCAACCACACTTTCTGGACCTTAGAATAGAATAGAATAGAATAGAATAGAATAGAATAGAATAGAATAGAATAGAATAGAATAGAATAGAATAACAG
>JANHZT010008399.1:296667-308724 GCA_032468215.1 Stegonotus admiraltiensis | reverse complement strand
TGAGATTTGAACTTGCAGTAATTGCAAGCAGCAGATGTTAATAACAGTGTTTTAGTCCACTGTACTACCACGACTCGGTAATTTCCCAAGTTCACTCCTTAGTTATTAAATTATATAAATAGTATAGCTACTGTTTAGGACAGAATATCTCAGAAATCAGTCTTGTGGGTTTTTTTATCTAGACACAACTCATTGTGATCAATAATTGTTACTCCCAAGGTGGTAAGCACAGTGTCCTGAGAAATAAGTGCTGTTGCAATCCACTAGAACTTCTGAGTAGGCCATGAGTTTTCACTCCATGTATCATAATTGTTGAGCATTTAGTTACATGTATATTAAAAGCTAAGCAAGATTAGGAACACATTTCTTTTCAACATTGTAAAATCATATCATATATTTGGCTAAGAGGAATAGTTGCACAGTTAGTTTGTAGGACTGTAAAATGTGTAACATTCCCATTACAGTTGCTGATATCTGTTGGAATAAACATTTTTCATATGGACACAAGCTATTTGGAAGAAAATACAGCTGAGTCTTGCAGCTGCTTTGCTAAGCCATTACATGCTTCAGTTGCAGTTTGTTGAAAAAGTCACTGAATAAACTGAAGCTTGTTTTATCTAACGTTATTCTGTCTCTTCTATTTGGAGGTTATACAAAGAAATTTTAGACACTAAAAGACTGACACACACATATTTCTTTTTCCCATTGGCTGGATTCAGCAGGCCTTTGAGCAAAACAGACCTTTAAAGCTGCTTGTTGCTAGATCTTTCCTTCCAATTCTCTTTAACTAGAAGTAAGGAAAATATTAATAATTGACAATTAGCAATCAACAATTTCTGTTTCTCATTCTTCCCTTTACAGATCTATTCCATTTGGAGTTCTATTTTCAGATTGTTCTTAAAAGTACTTATGAAAATGTGTAGATAAAATGTTGATATTTTGTTTTCAATAATTGTTTCTAAATGATCTGTAGTTGGGCTGAACAAATGGCCAACACTTTTGGTAACAAAAATAAATATTAGGAGATATTAGAGCAAATAAATCAATTAGGAAATCTAAGAGAAATAACTCTGGACTAAATGAATGAGAATAGAAAAAAAAAAGGGTGGGGGGATAACTGAAAGGAAATAAAATGCATTTATTTGTTTAGAAAATTTATATGGCCAACCACTCACTTTCATTGACTCTGGGCGGCTTACAGACAAATAATTACTTCACTGGAGGTTCTTAAGGGTTTTAAGAAGCAATTGGACAACCATTTGTTTGAAATGATGTAGGGTCTCCTGCTTGAGCAGAGGGTTGAATTAGAAGACCTCCAAGGTCCCTTCCAACTCCGTCATTCTATTATTTAAGAAAGCATATTTGAAACAAGGGGTGATATATTATCCTTTATTGGTGATATATCTTTCTAAGCTAGTTAGAAAGGTAGGACGTAAGAACTTCTTTGCTCTTCTTCTGCACTTGTGGATTTTCTATAGCTATCTGACTGAATAGTATGGAAATTAAATCTGAAAGTGACAGGTTTTTGATCTGATTCAGTATGACTTACAATGTTTTTTCATGTACAGAGCTTCATTTCTCTGACTTCCTCCAAGCTGCATCTTTCAAAACAGTATTAATACTGTTTGGAAATCCTTTGTCATGCATACAGGAAAGTTTCTTTCAAAGGTTTTATATATATATATTAGGATTCTACAATGGAGTGAGTATAATGACTGTTGTTGGCTGACCTGCTGTCTTGAAAAACTGTAAATTTATGTAAGCTTTGCTTTGAAATATTTAGTTCCAATGCTAATTTATATAAATTACTAAGATTGAATAAACATTTTTATAGATAATTCATTAGCAGAGCATTGATATTATCAGAGTAGAATTTACATGCATAAATCACTGATTTTTCTAGAAGATTGAACTTTTTATTTACTCTGTATTTTAATAAATGTAGATTAAACTGAGACACGGGTTGTATAGGATTAATTTAAAATAAACTATATTTGCCTTGTAAATATTTCTATTATGTTTAATTTGTGGTAAAGGATTGCTGTAGGAAAGACTAGGCATAAGATTAAAATACAAGAAGGATTGTATAAAGCACAAAGGATTAAAGAAGAGATTGATTTCCTTTTGCAGTAAAACAAATGAAAAGCAACACCCGTATGCTATAAATCAAATCTAAGTACAATTTTAAAATCTTAGTTGTGGCATTTGGAGATGTCTTTAACCACATGTTTCTAACCATAATTTTTTGTGTTCGTAGGTCGTAATTCCAAATACTGAGTGTTTTTAATTGTAAAGTGGAATTATGCCGGTCACTGCTCTGAGTTCATATGGATAGGGAAGGGCTATAAATAACTAAATAAAATATTTGAGATATATATATGTGTGTGTGTGTGTTTCTAAGGATGTCTATTTTCATATTGCCTATTGAAATGAAGACATTTCCCAGAAAATGTGTATAGATTTCAGCCAAAATAAAAATACAGTTGAAGACTTTATTAGAAACTCTATTATTATTTGAAATTGATTCCAAATCCAAAAGTTAGTTTTTCAGTATTTTATTTACTCTATGTATTTTAATAAATGTAGATTAAACTGAGAAATGGGTTGTACAGGATTAATTTAAAATGAACTATATTTAACTTTTAAATATTTCTATTATGTTTAAATTGTGGTAGAGAATTGCTGTAGGAAAGAATAAGTATAAGATTAAAATACAAAAAGGATTTTATAAAGCACAAAGGATTAAAGAAAAGATTGATTTCCTTGTGCAGTAAAACATATAAAAAGCAACACTTGTATGCTATAAATCAAATCTAAGTACAATAAAACTTCAGTTTAGCTGTAATGATGTTTTATTTTAATATCAAATTGCCCAAACGCCAAACTTGCAGACAGGATCGGCTTTTAATTAGATTTTCAATGCGTATGCTTAAAATTATGGTAACAATAATCATATAATAACTATAGAATTAATTGCTGTTCTGTTTTATTTATTGCCTTCTGGATTAAACTTCACACTCATGAAGAACATGTGCTCAGGCTGGATTTAAGAGAGTAAATCCAGACGTTTAAAAAAAAATACTTTCCAAGTTGGAGTTCTTGTGCTACATTGTGGGCTTGTTCATGGCTTGTAAAGAATCCAAGGGAATTTGTAATGGGCTGTGAACAATGGATTGCAGTAGGGGGAAAAACAACAAAAGGAGATGGAAGGAAAATTGCCTAATTAGACCCAGCACTACTTCTGGAAACATTAAAAAAGGATCAGAGATCTACAGCAAGACAGAGGAGTGAAATAGTGCCTCCTTGCCGGATACACCATGACATTATTTTTCAAAAGGGAATTGAAATTAGACTTAGACTTTTAGGCATGAACAAACATCTGAATGATATTATATATTTAGTCATTAAATAAGTGATTCTCTAAATATCTTTGTACTGTTTAGTGATATGCTCCCCCGCCCATGTGCCATTTTTTTCCTGTTCATTATTCCACCTAATTTATTTTTGAATCATTGGTTTAAGTTGCACAACATAAAAACAACTGAGTAGATAAAGTATGCTTTTGTTACAGAGCAGAGTTGGGAATTATGGCTCCTTTATGACTTGTGGCTTTCAACGCCCAGAATTCCTGGGCCAACATGCCTGGCTCAAGAATTCTGGGAATTGAAATTCACAAGTTATAAAAGGGCCATCGTTTGCACCCCTCTGCTTTATGAAATCTTCTATGAATTGTATGTGGACAACCTGGTATCCCCAGGTTGGAGTACAAGTCCCATAATTCTTCACATCAAGGGCCATTTTGCAAGCCTGATTTTGGTCATCCAAAACATCAGAAACGGAACCAGATTACTTATCCTTTTTGTAACCTAAAAGTCTGAAGCTACAGTAATCTGTTTATTTTTTAATATTCGTTATTTCATTGTAAGTTAAAGGATTCTTGGAGTGACTGGAAATATCAGTTAAGATCTATAACAATAAAAACAGGAAATAGAAAACAATAATAAAAATCATACATAAGGAACAGTTTTACCAACAGAAGGGATAAGCACATTTTTAAAGCATTGCCAATTACTTAATATCTTGGGGAAAGAATTTTAAAAATATAGCTCTGCTCTTTATTGCCAATAGCAAGAGAACTAAAACAGCGGATGCAGAGTAAGCATAAGACCAAAATAAGTAAGCTTCTTTACAATAATGCAGTGCTTATAGTATTAAAAGAAACAAAGTCAATTGTAGTGAAAGTGGATAATGTTGTTTCATGTTTCCTTAGCTGAAAAGGGTTTATGATAACAGTTGGAGCATATATCTTGCATAATGCGTATGCTTCAAAGTAGTGGTTTGTATGGCTCTATATATTCTACAAAGAGGATATGTAGAAGATAGGAATTGTGGTTAGTGATAGAAGGAATTGGCATAGAATGTGCGAGTGTTTGAGATACTTCTTGTATGAGATATAGTATATTTGGTTCTCTGTAGACAAAAATATAATGTTTTATCTAGCTTCTTTCCCCAAAATAATAGTTCTCCTGAGTTCTGCAACAGAGGAAGATTTTCCAAAAATTTCATAAGGAAGGTGCTAATTCATAAGAATGTTGCGAACCAGGTAACCCTGTTCTGGCATTCTGTAGACCTGCTGTGCTCAAAATAATATACTGTAAGTGCTGCGGATTCTATCTCATATTCACTCTTCACGTGAAAGAATGACCGATTCTTTATAGACAGCAGAATGGCCTTTCTGTTTCTGAAGAATTTGTCTATGATTTAGAACTTTAAAATATCAGTGAACTAAATCTACTGAAGAGCCTTCACAGACATATAAGGTTCTATATTGCAAGAAGTTTTCTTCAGAGTAGGGACACTTAAGAAGACAGAAGATGGCAGAGCTTGGTTAGTTTTCCCTGTTCCTTCTCCCATATATTAAAAAAATTAAAGAAAAAGAATTAAAGAAAAGTAGATTAAAGAAAAGAAAAATTAAAGAAATTAAAGAAAAATAGAATTATCAAATATATTCATTGTGGACTGGATATTGGAGATCAATACACTTCCAGCAAAATGCAAATAAAAAACCCAATCAGAATATACTGCTCATTATGGCAAAATCAGCACCTGGTGCTTGTGGGGACAATGCAGGTGTTCATGGAAGACATTAGAAGCTGAGCTAGTGTGTCTATCTTCCATATTACTAGACAATTTGAATTTATATTAATTTTAATACCTGATCTACAATTGTAAAAGAAAAAAACCAATTGCTGTATTTTAAAATCTTAGTTGTGGCATTTGGAGACATCTTTAACCACATGTTTCTAACTGTAGTTGTTTGTGTTGGGGTGTTCATCATAGGCAGTAATTCCAAAAATACTGATTGTTTTTAATTGTGTTGTATGATAGAATTAAGAGCATCTCTGCTCTGTGTTTATATGGATAGGGAAGGGCTATAAATAACTAAATAAAATATTTGATATATGTATTTCTAAGGTTGTCTATTTTCAAATTGTCAATATGCTTATTGAAATGAAGATATTTCCCAGAAAATGTGTTTAGATTTCAGCCAAAATAAAATATAATTGCAGACTTCATTAGAACCTCTGTTATTATTTGAAATTGATTCCAAATCCAGTTTTGGATTTGGAATCCAAATTTTAGTTTTTCAGTGTTGCATTTTCTTTACTTTCTATCTTTCAAACCAGGTGGATATATAGGCTCTTAACTGCAATTATTTTGGAAACATGCTGGAGAACTGAAGTGTCATCAGCTACTGTTCCTACTTCCACCAAATGTTGTAAAACTATTCTGTCAATTGATCTCAGAGGTTGAACTTACATATTTCCAAAAGTCCCTGGTGGCTCCTTTTAGAAGCACAAAAATTGTTATAAAAACTATAAACTAAATATTAATATATTTTGAATTGATGATGTGCCCATCTCACAGTTGGGTACAAACAAAGAAACAAGTAAAATATGTGTCTTTCAAATGGATGTAGAATTCTACACTATGGATTCAGTTTATCTGAAGCTCTTATACAAACCAAAAGAATAAAAACTCAGATTGATGCTAATTATATAAAACATAGACTAGGTTTTATAAGGCCTGCACAAGCAATATTTTAATACCTCGACTTTCTTTCTAGTATATATCTATTTATATGATTTAATCTGAAAATGCAGACACGTGGAAAGCTGCTTGGGAAATATTTACAAATTTCTTTGCTTTAAGGACATGTGCAAATTATGCCAGGAATTGTGTTTTTCTGGTTTGTTTCAAGGAAAACTGTAAAACTTTCAACTGAACAGTTCCTGAAATTATTTGTCAGGTCATCAAATCTGTCACACAACAGCAATTTCCTCTTCTTCATCTGCCTTAGGTTGTATTATGGTTTGCCAGATGCTCGTTTTCCTACTTTTAATAACCTAAGAAACCAATAACTATGTTATTCTTTGAAGGAATGTAACCCTTAAATATGGCCCGAACATGTATGTTCCCTGTTGTGTAGGTTCCCTTCATTTTATCGGGTACAACTTTCAGAAAGTTCTGTGACACACAAAGAAGAACTTTAAGGTACCAAAGTTCATAAATAATGGAAGCAAAATAAAATAATAATAATAAAAAAAAGCCCCCACAACATCAGACAGACGCAAAAGCCGGGACCAGTTCTGATGACAGTCTGTCAGTGCCTTAGAGCCTCTGTCTTTGCTACAGCTCACTGAATGTTTTATTTTTGTTATAATTACAGTATCTTGCCTGCACTTTGTCCCTCTGATCCTTTGTTAAAGCCCAGATCACTCTGTGCAGACTGTGCTTGTAGGTGTGATTTATTGAGTGACAAGTAGCTGTAGGGTAGAATACACGCCTCTGTACCTGAGTAAAGCATTAGACATCACAGAACGGGGGTGGGGGGGGGAGATGAGGAGGAAAAGCAAAGAGCAGTAACACAGCAGCTCCTGGATACAGATCAGACAAGAGGTTTTGCCACAAATCACCTAGAAACATGTCAGACGCTGCATGTTTGTTGTTTTACACTGAGGGCACAGCCGTAGTCCAAAAGTATTGATTCTTTTCTTTGTACAGAGACAGAAGCTGTCAGCTCTTGCAGGCCAACCTTGGTATATCTCAGACATCTATTCCCCACCCTGCCTGCTAGATGAACCCCACAGGAAAAGTCTAGGGAAGAGAGGCAATGTCCGTTTCACACAAGCAGAAAGAGACCCTAGCCCCCTACCTCCTCCAAAGCTAGACGCCGGATGGAGTGACACACAATTCAATCTCTTCTCTGTCCTCCCGTGCCTCTAAAATTCTGGAGAAATTTAGAAAAATAGTAGCTCAAGATTGCTTCCACACACACACACACAAAACCACCCCAATGTTCCTCTTGTTTTAAAAACCAGTGATAAGGCAGCTCTCGTTCCTTGGTTCCATTTTGAGCGATTGGCAAGGTAAAATAGAAAGCAGGCCCATACATGCTAATTGGAATCAGGAATACAATAGAATTGTAATTATTCGTGGTCTTCCAATAAAAAGCACACATAAAAATGCAACCACATTTCTGGAAATATTTGTGTTCAAGATCTGAACTTTGGGTTCCCTTTTTATAGCATGCAGTGGTGTATATGGGGTAGATCATAACATCTTCGGCAAATTTCATTTTCATGGTCTTTTAAAAAAACTTATAAATTAACAGTGAAAAGTTTAAATAAACAAAAGTTAATAGTCTGTTTCAATTTGTTCAAAATATAAGGAAATATTTCCCGGAAAAGTGATGTTATGCTTCAAAATTATATCAAAATTGCTTTGCTTTTTGACCAATTCCTTAATAATGTTTTTTTCGGTGACATACTTTATCTGATATAAAATCCACTGCCTTGATCCTATCAATATGTTATGTCCATAATTATTGGTTTTTCTAGAGCTGGTTTTGAAATGTGGTAATTACTTATTAAGTAATTCTAGGCACATATTTAGAAAGAGTGTTTTAGGGGCTACCAAATTCATTGTTGTCGTTTCCCTGTGTCTTTCTAATTTGAAATGACCACTTAAATGTTTTTTATATGCATTATTATTCAGTAATTTATTTCTTTTTTTTTTCAAATGAAAAGGGCCTGATTTGGAGTCACTTGGCACTAGTTACAGGAAATATTAACTATGGTCAAAATACAGTGGAATGGCTTTATCATTGTTACAAATACTATCATGTTTCTGGTTCTTTATTATGTGTAATGGGAAAGCATATATTTATTTAAAAGAGTTATAGATTTAAGGAGAAAATAGATCAAGAAGCAGCAGATAAACTTCAAATCTGAAAATTTGTAAGACGTTATTGATATCTTAAACTGCATTTTAAAATGGTGTTTCATTAACTTTGGTAACATTTAAATGCATTGATTAAATCTGTATTATGATTTTCTGCTTAATAAAAACACAGTCGCCATCAGAATTAGAAACCATTCATCATCCCATGTATTTTCAGAGCCATCCAGCAAGGGGAAGGAAAAATACGGCATATGAACTACTAATTTGTATAGAGTTTTTGCCAGCAGAATGAAACTAGTATGTAGTTGTTTTTTTTCCCCATAGGGGAGTAACAGTGATTGGACAGACAAAGAAAAATGGTCCTTCTTAATATTTTCATTCTATAGTGGAGAAATATAGAGGGCAAATAAAGTTAGCCAGAGCAAGTGATGGCATAATTCTGCCAGTCTTGTGAAGACATATTGGAAAAGGCAAGCGTTTCAGAACCCAGTTCTTGGTCAGTCAGTCAGTTGGTCTACCTGTCTATCTCAGGGCTGTTAAACTCATGGCCGTGGGCCGGATGCGTCACATGCTGGCCATGCCCACACCCAGTTTAGCCAAGGGGAAAAAAGTCCCGATACGTCATGTGATGCTGCCATAACAATGCGAGTTTGACACCCCTGGTCTGTCTGTCTGTCTCTCGTTCTCTTCTCTCTCTCTCTTCTTATCTCCCTTTAATACTTTTTTTAAATTAATATTTATATAATAGAATAATAGAACCTTGGAGGTCTTCTAGTCCAACCCCCTGCTCAGGCAGGAAACCCTGTACCATTTCAGACAAATGGTTGTCCAATCTTGTCTTAAAAACTTCCAGTGTTGGAGCATTCACAACTTCTGGAAGCAAGTTGTTCCACTAATTAATTGTTCTACCTGTCAGGGAATTTCTCCTTAGTTCTAGGTTGTTTCTGTCCTTGATTAGTTTCCATCCATTGCTTCTTGTCCTGCCTTCAGGTGTTTTTCATCCATCAATATAGAATAATATTTAAGCAACACTGGATAACGAAAGAGATGTTATAGATAGATAGATAGATAGATAGATAGATAGATAGATAGATGGATGGATGGATGGATGGATGATGGATGGATACATTGATAGATAGATGATAGATATAGATATTTTAATCTACCTCTCTTACAATTGTAGCTCTATATCTTTGATATAAATAATACTCCGATTCTTAGTTCTAAAGACAGTTTACAATGGCCTTCTTTCCTAAAGCAGAATTTTGAATTTACTTACTGTTTGTGGAATTCAGCTTCAGAATTATTTAAAACATTATAACTAATCTTCCCCCTTTTTTTTTTCATCCAAACTATCCTAACTTGAGCCTTTTCTGGATGTGGCACCTCCAAAGCTTCCGAGAGGCTTTTGAAGGACAATCTACAACTTCATGTTCCAGATGCTACATTCTTTATCCTTTTCTAGCAGGAGTTTTCCTGGTCCCAGTGTACTTGTCCTTTTCAAAAACTTTATGTTAGCTCTGTAGGAACAGTATGGGGAAAAGCTCCTTAATTAGGATGTTATAAGAGTATCCATGAAGCGTGTGGACTGTGAGCCCTACGAATTCAGCTGCATGGTTGACCAAGCATCTGAAATAAATTGGTATGTTTGGTTGACTGGAGTACTTTGGGGAGTTCACAATGTAGGTTTGGTTCCTTGCCGGACTCAGAATCCTTTCATTGAGAAATTACTCTGTTAATTTCCAATTTAATTTGCACTCCCCCCCCCCATTCCCAGTCAATCCCTACATCTAGGTCATAGCAAACACACCCGCCACTCAGTTCAGCTAGCAAAAAAAAATATACCTTGATGTTTATTTATTAAACATCAGGAAAGATCAAAAACAGTTAATTGGCAAAATGGTACAAAGACAGGCAAAAGCAGGAAGAGAGAGAAATATCAACCACAGGCTGATATTTTATATTCATATTATGTATATTTTTTTGAGATTATAGATCAAAAGACTCAGAACTTTCCAGAGTTCTTGGAAAGAATGCTGCGAATAGTTAGCGTGGAAGATCCCAACGGGGGTGACCTTTGCCCATTCTTCTTTGAACCAATTTATGTACAGAAGAGCTGCAGAATAAGGATGGAAAGCAGGACACCAGGTGATCTTGTCCTCTATTTTCCATCATAAAAGGAACTATTTGGAGGATAATTAATGCAAATAGTTTCAGGCTCCAATCTGGGTCAGTCACCCGGACCAGAGATTTAGTCTTCCAAGTTTTTGGACTCATGCTGGAGCCCATCCTTGGGGAACTTGTCTCTTACCAGGATGTGTGCTTTGGGCTATTCTATGTTTAATATTTATGTGGTGCCCGGTTGTGTGGGGCTTTTTAGTTGTTGATTGGGGTAATGACTGGATCCTGCAACATTATCCTGGGACACGTATATTTGCTTTCATTCGTGACAAATAGTTTCATCCTCTGCAGCGGTGAAATCCACTTACCTTCGCTACCGGTTCGGGAACGGGAACGGATGAGAGCGTGCGCATGCTACGTGCACACGCACCTTTTCTACTCATGTGCAGAAGGTAAAAAAAGGGACGTAATGAAGTCCTGGTGGGTGGGCGGAGCCTCCCGCCACCGGTGCTACCGGTTCGGCAAGCCGGATAGAACCAGGTGGGTTTCACTGCTGATCCTCTGCCCTGTGTTTGGGTATGCATGCGTGTGTGTGTTGGTGTGTGTGTGTGAAGAAGAAAATGAAGGAAATTGTTTTTCAAGGGCTGTACCAGATATTGATCTCTAAATCATATCGTTGACCACCCTCAAATATAGGGGTGTCTATTATGAGAAGTGGCTCAAAATATCAGGATGGTGGTTGCGAATGTATGATAGAAGGCCATTCCTTTTAATACGTGTCATGTGTTAAAAAGGGGCAAGACTTTAATTAGACCTCTTCATTTGTTTGTCCCCTTCCCATTGCACTTTCCCCAAACAATTCTGGAGGTGAAAGTTAACTCCATTTTAATTATATCCTTTAGTGGATTTATCTGTACACATAGGATCCTAATTGCGATCATTGACAGAATGAAACACGTTGCTGTCCTTCTCACGTCAAAATTACAGAAAACGTGCACTGGTGATTTTGGGGCAAAAAGTGGAACATGTCCTGTCCTGTTCAGTTGCAGGACTGTTCAGTTCACTCTATTTCCCTGGTACGTATCTCTCTCCCCTAAAAAAGACTGGGGAACCAAATGAGCGATTATCATATCAGGCAAGATTAAAATATTTGATTTTCAGATTGGCATTGAGTTCCTGTCTGCCCACAATCCTCAGCCTGAGCCAATTTATTTCCAAAGATGCCAAAAAAGCATTAAGAGTTGTTAACCTAATTTTGCGAAGCTTCTTCTCTGATAACACTGTACTGCTAACTAGGGTATACAAAACCTTTGCCAGACCAATCCTCGAATACAGCTCGTCTGCCTGGAATCCACAGTGTATATTGGACATTAATACAATTGAATGGGTCCAGAGATATTTCACAAGACAAATCCTCCACTCCTCTGCTCACAATAAAATACCTTATGCCACCAGGCTTTAAATTTTGGATTTGGACAACCTTGAACTATGCTGCCTATGGTCTGACCTAAGCATAGTACACAAAATTGCCTGCTACAACATCCTACCTGTCAACGACTTCTTCAGCTTCAACTGCAATAATAGATACAAACTCAAGGTAAACCGCTTCAAACTCGATGGCAGAAAATACGACTTCAACAATAGAGTGGTCAATGCCTGGAATGCTCTACCTGACTCCGTTGTTACTTCCTC
>JANHZT010008399.1:259327-272971 GCA_032468215.1 Stegonotus admiraltiensis | reverse complement strand
CCCCACCCCGGTGTTATGCTGTCCTATTTAGCCACATTTTGGAGGCCAGGCACATGTGCAGAATGTGTGTGTGGCAAACTGGTGGTAGCAACATGTGAAACCCACCTCTGAGCAGGACAATATATTTTAATACATTTTAGAAGTAGGTTTGTATGTGATTTGAAGTACAGGCATGCATGCAGCCACACCAAACTATCATGAAGAAGTCCTGTTAAGCCCGCTGAAGTGAATGAGATCTGTATGAGAACATTGGCTATTGGTTTGTTTGTGATGGAAATTTTATGCTTCTAGCATATTATACCTCTTTTTGAAACTGAAGTCTTGATTACTCCATTTAATACCATGGAGCTGAGTCTAGAAACAGCAGATAGGCCATCTGCATAAATAAGGAATAATCAACACATTCAGATGGGTGTTTCTCCTCCTTGAAAAGTATACAGTTTAACAGCACTTCTAAAACCATTACTGTCACTAGAGGCAATAGCTAGTGGCCTTAGGGGCAAGGATCTCATCATTCCAGGCTAATCTACCATCTAGAATGGAGGTAACCTCCTATTCGTTATACTGTATACGCTCTGGTAATTCTTCAATAGATTACTGAAACATATTGTATATGGAACTATCATTAAAGATAGTTTGGAAACTTTGCCAGCATATCAATTTTAGTCTGTCACTTGCTTCCAATGAACAACTAGACAGATATAGATAGCAAGGTCAGCACTAAATAATAATTGTCTGCTCCTCAATTTAATTGTTAGAAGCATAGTAATATGTAACTACTTTATGGTATTCCTTCAAAGGTGCATAGACCTCTGCTAGATTGGTGATGAAGCAGATGCTGCTTTAACTTGGTGATAGCTCTGGTGAAAGATAAACGCCTGAGAAAACCCTCAATAGTATTTGTGCTGATAATCTCAATGCTGTTCAAGCATTCTGAATGATGCACACTGTCCTGATATTTCACTTAACAAGTAAAAACTAGTCAGAAATTATCAGCAATGAGGTCAATAAAGTTTTACAGAATAATGTAGTTAGAAGGGACCTTAGAAAATATATGCTGTGAACTCTATATAGGCGTGAGGAAGGGCATCCAGCCAGTAAATGCTCAGCTCCATTCAGTCACCCCCAGCTCTACTCCGATAGAAGGAGTTGGTTGTAAAAGAAAAGTGGGGGGAGAATTGGAAGGGACCTTGGAGATCTAGTCCAATTCCCTGCTTGAGCAGGAGATCCTATACCATTTCAGACAAATGGCTATCCTATCTCTTCTTTAAAAACTTCCAGTGATGGAGCACCCACAATTTCTGAAGGCAAAGAGTTCCACTAATTTATTTTCTAACCATCAGGAAATTTATCTTTATTTCTATGTTGGGGTTTTTTTCCTGAGTAATAAATTGTAAGATTGCAGTCATATTTAAAATTAATAAATAATTTTATTTTATTTATTACATTTTATATGTAGATTTTATTCAGATGTTCAATTAAAAAATATTCTAGTTTCTAACAAATTTTGATAAATCCTAGCCTACCCCTGCTGATATTAAGTAGAAGTAAGCCTTCATAGAATGTGTACCCACAATACAAATAAAAGTACTTATACTGAAGAATTATTTGTTTTAACAACTGTGTATACCTTGCCTACAATGTGTCATACAAAAGTAAAAGTATACATTATTTATTTTATGTGTGTAGGTGTGTGTGTATCTCCCCCAACTCAAACCCCACCCCAGTTGTCTGTGCTACATATGTGTCTTGTGGAGGACAATGCCATTTGAAATCAGTGTCAGAATAGGATGAATGTTTGTGTTTATATCCTGGACTATTAATTTTTGGTCTACTGAAGTGAAAAGAGGATTTTCTATAGACAAAAAGGAGAGGGTATACACCAAATCAAAGGTTGTTCATGGAACGCCTGGTTGGGTTCACACATCACTGTATGCATGGGTTTGTTAACAATGTCTATTACATCTAATATGTCTTGGACTAGTTTACCATATATTTAAGCCAGAGGTGTCAGGACTGTGTTTCACTTTTGGGAGCAGGGATATGGCCAGGGTAGTATGGCCAGCTCGAAATCACTCATTGAGGCTTCCGTTTTCAGCAGTGACTGCCTCCTGCAGCCCTCTGCTAGGGAAAACAGAGCCCGGGAGGGCCACGCATGGCTCTCCCGAGGTCAGTTTTCACTGGCAGAGGGCTGCAGGAAGCCGTCACGGCTGAAAATGGAGCCTGAGGGGCTGCACACGCTCTGTTTTCGCTGGCAGAGGCACCGCGGGCCAGCCATTTGCTGTTTCCTGGGTGGGCCCGCGGGCCAGATCTAAGCACCCTGTGGGCCAGATGCGGCCCACGGGCCTTGAGTTTGACACCCTTGATTTAAGCCATCATTTTGTTTGTGGAATATTGAAACTGGAATTGCATGCTACCCTAAGCCAAAACCAAATAAACAAAATAATTGTTCACTACAGTTCTTAACCTAGGCTCTGAATATGTCATTCAGTATGATAACTCATATTGAGTTATATGTCACTCAGTATGATAACTATTCTAAATCTACTAAATCATATGCTTTAAAAAGAAAAGATGTTAGATGTCCATGACAACAAATACGAAGCCAGTAATGCCAGTAAAGTGTAACCTCCTAAGAAGTCACGATTGAAACCTTGAAGCAGTTATCAAGCAGTATATTTTAGGTATCAGATGAAGTCCTTATGTCTTCTACAAGTGTCCATTTCCTTTTATGGTTTTGAGAATGAACTTAGCACTCCGTTCATTTCATTCCTCAAAATGTGCCCAGAAGCAGAAGAAAACATTTCCAGTCCCTGGCTGGAGATTCAAGTCCATAAAATTAGTCTGCACAGGCACCGGGATGATCCCTTAAAGAATACCAGTAACCAAGTAACAAATCTGTTTTTTTACCCCCTTTAATAATATAAAGGAAAATAAAGCTTATTTTTTCTGGTATGTGCAGTATTGTATTATAAAACAGTTATTTAATTTCAGGAAACAGCCTAATGAATATGAACACTTTGAAAATGGGTTGCATATTCCATTAATTGTTTATATGTAAAAGAAAATAACTAGTCAGGCAGAGCTATTATTTGGTTTCTGGCAATTGCTTCACCAAACTATATCCAGATGTGGTAGGGATGTGGGGAATGAAGAAACGGGATCTACATCTCTTATTATTACATTCAGAAGTCTGCAGACCCTTCCACATTTCATAGTTTGCATTTGAATGCTAGTTTTGTTTTGTATTATGCATTTGTGTGCTTGCGCTTAATTTTCCTCTCGTTCTATACCTGCTAGATGAAATATTGTACTGTAAACATCTTTCAACAACCTCTTCCACTGACATCTGCTGATCTAATTATATAATTTAATTGTGAGAAAGAGCTTGATGGCAGCAGTGTCATCTGTGACAAGAAATTTAAACAAGTATTTCCCACTGTTCAAGAATCTATTATGCATCCTGAAGGCAAAATAAATTACACATGTTTGGTTTTGTAGAGAATGTTTTCCACTCCAAAAACTTATTTTTTTTAACTTTAAATATTACAATTGATATTTGTTAATTTTAAAAATAATTATGACAATGCACAATGTAGTTCTTAAACAGCAAATTTGTTTTGGATTTTTCTGTTTCAAGCTACATACAAAGATTGCCTTCTAAAAAAAATAGATAAATTTATTTTTTGACAGTTCTCATGGCTATTAGAAAAAAAGCTACTTTTGGTGTTGTTAACAAAGAAAAACCAAATGTTATTTTGTAGATTCTTGGTTTACAGTGCAATTAAAAGCTCATTTGTTGTGTTTCCACATCTCATCCATAACTTAAGTTTGAGAGCTTTTGCAGAAAGCTGGAAAATAACAACTTTTAAAATAAAAATAAAAGTAAGTCTTAAGTAGAACTACATATGCCTATTAGAATGACAGGTAGACCCTTATTCACTTTGCAATTATTATTCAGATTATTCAGAATAAAGCAGTGGGGGTGGGGGTGGGGAATTGTTTAGTCTCACAGGAAAAATAACTTCTGTCCAATAGACCTCACCCTTCAAATGAGGGTCATACAGAAACCCTTGGCTAGACATTTTGGTGACTAATTTAAAATATCTGGCAAGACAATTGATAGCACCCTTCCTTTGTGTTGTGACAAATACATTTTGACTGGAGCTTATTAACATAATCCAGTACAACCACAGACATATTGTAAGCATTATAGCATAGAATTAGAAACATTTTTGTACATCACCATCTTTGTTCTTTTTCTCTCTTTTTCCTTGACAAGGATCTGGATAATTGCCTCAACAAATGAACCACAGTGTTCAGTCTGTTTCTATAATTCCTTAAATTGTTTTTCATTGTAAAACTAAGCAATCTTTTATTAAATATAAAAGAACCGCAATATAATTACAGAAATAGTATATTATTAAAAAGTGTGACAGAAATGGCACGTAAACTGACAGCTGCTTTCTTTTTACATCTATACAACAACTCAAACATATCTTTGATAGCATTACTAAGCAAAAGTATCTTTTACATAGCAATCCAATCTACCAATTCTAATTTTATCTAGTCTTTCTTTTGTCCACGCACAAAATAAAAGAATACTGTATGATGCCTTTGCCTTTTAAGATTGTGTATCAGTTCCACATACAGTGTTGGGTTTCAAATTTTTTTACTACCAGTTCTGTGGGCGTGGCTTGGTGGGCGTGGCATGGCATGGCTTGGTGTGTGTGGCAGGGGAAGGATACTGTAAAATTTCTGTTCCCACCCCAATCCAGGGAAAGGTTATTGCAAAATCCCCATTTCCTCCTGATCAGCTGGGACTTGGGAGGCAGAGAATAGATGGGGGCGGGGCCAGTCAGAATTTTTACTACCAGCTCGCCGAACTACTCAAAATTTTCGCTACCGGTTCTCCGAACTACTCAAAATTTCCGCTACCGGTTCTCCAGAACTGGTCAGAACCTTCTGAAACCCACCTCTGTCCACATAGCTTTATAGTATCAATTATGAATAATCAATCAATCAGAAAAGAGATGAAAGGGACTTTAGAGGTCTTATAGTCTAGCCTCCTGCTTAAGCAGAAGACTCTGTGTCATTTCAGATTGGTGGCTGTCTAGTCTCTTCTTAAAAACCTCCAGTGATAAAGCACCCACAGTGTCTGAAGGCAAGCTTTTCAAATGATTAATTGTTCTGTTAGGAAGTTTCTCCTTAATTCCAGGTTGCTTCTCTCCTTGATTCTTTCCATCCATTGTTTCTTGTCCTGCCCCCTGGTGCTTTGGAAAATAAATTGACCCTATGGATGACAGCACTGTTTCTGGACTGCTATGAAGACTATAATAAGTCAATTCAATAATATAATTTGCTGACATTAGGGAATCTTTTTAATTTCAAAGCACTTTGGAAATCATATCTGCATTAAATTGCAGAATGCTATAACTTTTTTTTCCTGGCACTTGTCAATTTATTCATAATTAATCTGACATTACAAGTGAGCAATGATTGGCTAGGCTGCTAATGACATAGAATAATTCTAATTAAAAACAAAGGGATTTCTTCAAACTCTGGGAATTAAGATGACAAAAACAATTGAGTATAACGATGTGTGCAAGGTACATGCAGACAATGAAACTAAACTTCGCATGTTTGTGATGATGATTGAGTGCCAATGACAGAGCAGAAAATCCTTATGCGTCTTAAAACTTCAGTAATTGTTCCATTGGCATGTGACCTAGTTCAGCCTCTATGCAATATGCTGTGTGCTTTGCAAGTTACACATGTGTAGCTGTTGCTGGTAAAGGATTTCAAAATCCAACCTTTCCCTGTCTTAATTATTAAATAATTATTTAATTATTGATAATCACATTGCATCTTAAGCACAGATAAGAAATGTATTGTCATAAACACACAAATTGGAGAGTGAATTTCATTAGTCACTCAAGAAGGAGCTAAAGATTTATCAAAAAAGAGATGCAGCTTTAGTTGAACCTTTTGAGCAATCTAAGGAAAAGTTAGAGAATATTTGTGAACCATAATATTTTTAGTCATTTAGCTCAGGGATATGCATATGTATTTTATGACAAATAAATAAATAAATATCCAAGCTAGTTTTCTGCTAAACAAGCTTTAAGTACTACAGTGACTTAAGTTGGAGCTCCTATCCTAGCAGGGAAGGAACCTCCAATCTTCACATAAAAAATTAAGGATGTGATACTTATCTTCATTCAGGAAAATGACCATCTGCATGTAATCCATCCTCTTTCCTTGTCATTTATTATTTTTATTTGTTAAGTATATATCAGATAAGCAGAATAACTTTTTGAAGTATATAAACAGTTTAAATCCTAGCCAAACCTACCTCACAGGTTTGTTATTGGAATAAAGTTTTTAAAAGTTCCTATTTATGCCACTTGGAATTCACTAGAAAAAGGGAGACTGCAATTCAATAAATGAATTAAATTATATAAATAATTTAGATGGGGTTTTTATCTTTAATTTTTGTATGAAGTTCTTGCCTATTGAACATTTTCTTCTGCTGCTGTATCTTTATCACTGCCTTAGTTGCTAATTTTCCATTTTTCTGATCCTATATAGCAGGGTACATAACTGCTTTATTTTTTATATTCATATTTTTAATCATTTCTGTCTCCTAGGAAGTCATGGAATTATACCCAAGAAAAGCAAGACCCACAATAGTAACAGTAAAATGCTCTAAATAAAAACTACCCAACATAATGCTTTAAAATATGAGCAAAGGAGTAAATTTAAACAGGTGTGAAAGTGATAGCTGTATCAATGCTAGAAATATATTAGTTAAAAATAAGTTTAAAATGATGTGCAAAAGTTACAGCTATTCAACTTGCAGAATTCCTTCCTACCATTTTAGCCTTTGGCCTTTCGAACCACACAAGAGGACATGTTGCTCCTTCTAAATCAAACTGGATGCTATTTGACCTAATGTAGAAGTCATTGCTATAAATTATGGAAGAGTTCAGGGTTCTGTTGGAATGTTATCTGAAGCCTCTCAAGTCACGAGTGAAAGACTGAGCACTTCTCGATTCTCTCTCCTCCATTCCTTGCTCTAGAGAGGTTATGATGACAAAAATGTGCAAGTAGGTTGGCTGCTTTCCACCACAAATGCATAAACAAGCAACAATTTGTAAGGAAGTTTGGCTGTCAAGCTAACTGAATAATGCTGTACATTAGCTTGTATTGAATTCAGTAGAACATCTTTCACCTTTCTATAAGGTATTAGATGCAAAACAAAGGGTATATTGTACAGAGAAGTTTTTATAGTTGTATCTTCTCAATGTTATAGAAGTTTGTTCTGAATCAATTTGATTTAAGCTTTTCCCTTATATTCAAGTACTCTTCCTCTTTCAAAACTTCTATTGAGTTTTCATTTACCACACTCTATCCAAGACTTCCAAAAAAGAAAGACATCCATCAAAATTGCAATAGATTTCATTCTGCACAATTATGCAACACAGTTTTATAAGTTCCCACAGATGCAGGTTCATGTTCTCAGTGCTAAATTATATATTAAAAAATATTCCTGTCCTCTTCAATCATTGTTTTCACAAGAAAGGAGAAAATTTGAAGAAGAAACCAATGAGTACATGAGTTCCTCTCATTCCTCTTGCCTTTTGTTTGCATTTTAAAAAGGGAAGATGACTAGGTATATTTGAGAGTCACTTCCTGATGGAAGATTAAAGGCACTGAAAAAGGTTTTATGAAGACCAAAACATTTAGTTATACATTCTTTTGCTAAATGTTATATAGTGCCTTACACCTACTGTATTTTTTGCTTGCAACATAGAAACAGCCCTGTTTTGTGACTATTGAAAATATTCAATATTAGTAATATTAGTAAAAAAATATTTGAAAAATGATGTGATCTGGTGATTTTTAAACTAGGTGGCCTTTTAGTAGCTAAAAACAGAACTATATATCATTTATGATTGCTGAAGTGTTTCTGGAAATTTCAATACTATTTTTTCTCAGCTCAAAAACACAATAAGGTCAATAGTTATAGTTGCGTAAGTTCCTAAGGAGGGTTTTATTAATATGGATCTGGAGTGATAAGATTCAGGATGTCTTTCTTTTTTTTACTTAAGGCTAAGAACTTAAATAGGTCTTACTTTTAATTTAGTGTGTGTGCTACTCCATCTATTATGATTTAGCATTAAAAGTGAACCAAAGCTCAGTGGCTCTGACCACAACTTTTCCAACCTGTAGAAAAATTATCACAATTTTTTTCCAGTTTGGCAAATTTTATCTACATTCTATTTTTTTTTAAAAAAAACTTAATCTGTGTATCTCTTGTCACATAATTTTACATTGTTTAGAGACAGAGCCTGCCCACTTGACTAATATCTATCTCCAGATATATCTCCACTATATCTATCTCCACTATCATCCAGATAAACTCAACGTGGCATTTCAAGAGAATGTAGATATCACTGCTAGTAATAAACTGAACAAAATTTAAATAGTTTGCCATAGGAATTATTTACTTATTGGAAATACTGCTGTTCAAAGAGTTGAGATTAAGTGTACACTTCTTAGTTATCCATAATTCAATATTTTTAGCTACAGTCCTTTCTATCAAGGGACTCTTTTCTAAACAAATACACTCTTAGTAGCTTTTTCCTTCACAAGTTCCCTTAACCTTAATTCTAACTAATTTATCACAACCAGGAACAAACGTATAGCAGAATATCACAACTTCCATTTCTTTATACAGTTTCTGGGTTCTAGATTGAATCAGCTGTTTCAAGGAGTGCTTGTTCATGTTCTCCTTGCTTGAGACCTTTGGTTTGTGCTACTTGCTAGAAAGTTCAATGATATCTCATTATCAGTTCATGATTACTCACCTTCTTTAATTAATAATTCCAGTCTTTGGGTATTTTTTAGCCAGCTTTGTCTTGTTCTAGCATTCTCACTCTTCAGTTCTGAGCTTTGTTCCTATCAGCCATTAAATCTGATTGTTCTCTTCTTCAGGCTTCAGCAACTGACCTTCCATTAGTCATTCTAAACAGATTCCTGAAAGCTGCCACCTGTAGCAAATTAGCTATGGCAGCTGTTCTGTAACTATGACCAATTCAGAGTACAAAGCTAGGCTTTATAATCTTACTCAATGACTATCCTGATACATACATGTTAAAAAACATGAATACCATCCTCCACTCCCACCCACCAAAATCTAATATACAAACTAATTCTGGGAAAACAGGAATAAAGCTCTAGGGAGCATAGATTATAAGTATAGACAACATATTAGGTTTTTATTTGATTGATGCTTTTCCGTTTGCTCACAGACTGAATGAATTTTACAGAATTCCCCCCTCTCATTTTCACGCACAATAAAAATAACTCCTTGAAATTAGGCTTCTTATCAGCTTCTGTGGCTGATGTTAGATAGGTTCTGTATGCCACACCAGCTAAGCCAATGGCTGTCTTCCATGGGTGTAGAAGCTCCATCCACAACTATGAAGAAGTTTCTTACTGTACTCTAATTATTGGGTACGGTATACCCAACAACATAATACAAATTTGAATATAAACATGGCAGCCAACATTGATCTTGTTTTATTTCTTCTTTATATATTTTAAATGAATGCATCAAATGTATTTGTCATGTTCTTTAAAGAAGAAGTTATAAATAAAAGAAGCATGCCAATAAATCTTGGGTGGATTTTGTATATGTGTTTGTGTATGTGAGGGAGTGTTCAAACACCTTTCCCAGTAATTTATCCATTTAGAGTTGCTGTAGATTTTCATTATAGTTTTCCTGAGGAACATTTCTATTATAACTTGTATTGAAAGGGCTGTCATGGTTTTTTGTTTGACTATACATGGGCATTAAATTTTTTAAAAAGTGAATCTAGTGTAATTACCGGTTTGCAAAATGAATTCCTTCAGGGTTTATACACTACCCATTAGTAAAAGAGATAAGTTGAAATGTATTAAAATTTCACTGTACAACTGGGAGTTTTTGTTCACGGTAAATGTGTTAATGTTTCTTCATTGCTTGACTGTTTGTGTTTAAATTTAGGCAGCATGCCCAATAGGGATAAAATTATAGGATAAAGCTATGTATAAAAGAAAGTTCTTAAAAGAGAACCAATAACGTTTATTTCTAATCAGCAGTTACACATAATAATATTTGGCCTTGACTATAAAATAAAGTTTTATTGGAACCTCTTTTTTTTTTTACTCTGGTGCCAAAATTTAAAATACATGGGCAAAGTCTAACAATTCTTGATAGCATGGTCTCTTACTGTTGAGTCACAGTTTTTACAATCATAAGGGAAGAATTAGAATATTGTCAAATATATTTTAAAAGATTGTAAATCCAGTGATTATTAATTTTGTACAATATAACAATAACACCTCAATTCCTAGACTTGTGTATTTTGCATTATTTCTGAATTTAAAGCATACTGAAGGCTATAAATTTTTCTGAAATGTAGGGGCCTATTTTCCAAGTTATAATGTTTAAAATATTGTCTTCCTTATTCAGGATTAGTTGCTACTTTGTCAGCAACTATGAAAATCTAAGGAACAGGATGAGAAAGTAAAAGTCCCACAAAATAAGAAATACGTTAATCAAAGTTCCACAGATTGAGTAAAAGTTTTAGGATGCTAGAAAAGCACCCTCTTCCTGGAAGAATAAGTGTTAAAAGGGTCTTAAAGTTTTATCCTACAATCCTTAAGGAAGAGTATGGAATTTCCACATCACCATCATTTGCACTCTGTGATTTTTCAGGAAACATGTTTTTAGATAAAGCAAGATCTTCTCCTCTGTCAGCCTTGCAGTGCTAGAAATAGGAAGCAAATCCTTTTTTCTTCCTAACCTCACAAGTTACCACAGTTCTACTAAAGCCCAAATTTTCTCAATTCTAGTCTATATGGAAAGGGATGTCCATCCATTCTGCCATGCATGTTCTTGTTGTGTGTATTTGTGTGTTGGTAAACACATCCAACCACATTCCTCTAAAACAGGGCTGTCAAACTCTGGCCCATGGGCCGGATGCATCACACACTGGCCATGCCCACGTCTGGTTTAGTGAAGGGGGGGGGAAAGTCCCAATACATCACGTGACACCATCATGACGATGTGAGTTTGGCACCCATGCTCTAAAACACAGGCAGGAGCAGCTGATGTCTGTAGCTTGGAGGTGGGGAGAACAAAATTTCCTGCAAATGGAAATGGATCATTGCAAACTCCAAAGAGCCACAATGTTTAAAGTTAATACTAGTTTCAGAATCTAGATGCCCTGCAGAAATAGTTTGAGTCTTGACACGCAGCTGACACACAGTTCTAAAGTTGGTTTCCAACTGATATCGAGTTTTTTATGGGAAAGTGCACTAAGATAAAGTATTCATGATGGAAAAAGTATGGAAATATGGAAGCTTTCCCCTTAGTTTGGCATACCAGGAGAAGCAGCTTTTAGAAGGAAACCAAAAAAAAACAAGAATCAAGAGTTATGCTATGTTCTTTAGTCCAGAAAACTAAGCACAGAATACTACGGACACTTTCAATTGACAAGTACATATTCCCTGCATTTCACACATTGAAATGCATTGGGTAGTTTGGCTACCTAAGTACTTTTCCTATGACTTCTTTCAGTGCCTGGAGGCCAGCAAATCAATTCAATAGGCAGACTATTTCACAAACTAATTTGAAAGGACTCTTGCTTGCTTAGAAATTAGAAGCAATGAAATATAGAACTAAGCATCCGTCAGAACTAAGAGTATTATTCTGGTTCTATGGACACTCAGGAATTAGAAAGGAATATATGTAGTTCATAAGCAACGAGGTATATCATTTATGGATTGTGAATGCATGTAGTAAATTACATTTGGCCAAGCACATTTTTATTTCAATATTTCTTGTCATGTATTTAGGCAGAATGAAGTATTCCTTCTGTAAATGTGCCATGAGCGAATGTGTATGAATTTCTGAATGTTCAGTGAAATCTCTTCAATTCAGTAAATCTGCAGAACAATCTTATGTTTGACAAAGGTATATTTTAATATCATAAAATGCATGTGTTTCCTTGCAGATGTTTCATTACCAAAGCAGGTAACATCTTCAGTGCATCTTGGTTCTCTTGGAGATCTCTAAACTTAGTTTACCTAGTTTGGTAATGAAACATCTGCAAGAAAATCACTATGCTCAGAGAGCACTTAGGACCCCACAATTTAACCCCAAGCTACAAATATTCTTTTCTATTGGTAAAGTGTATGTACCTAGCAAAAAAACTGACCCTTCTGATTCTTTCAACATAGATTTTCTAAATCATTGCATTTTAACTTTTACAGAACATTCCCTAAGGATAAAAGCAGGCTTTTTCAGAAATAAAAATGTTTTATTTAAGTATACGTAATGTTAGTACATAATATTACATAATATAATATAGTACAATATAATCTTTTAAAAACAGATCTTTTATTTTCTAGTATGTGTTTCATTCTTAGGTTTCCTAAAGAATAGTTATGAGTAGCTTTGCAAAACATTTTGGGCGTTATGGTTTGTTTAAAGAGAACATTTGTTCTCTGCACAGAATATTATATCATGTTAATATTCTTGTCATCATACCATATTAGTACTGTTTGCCTGAATGCCATAGAGAAATATAATGATATTAGCACCTTTCAAATTGTATTAGGGAAAATAAATACAAGCTGGAAACAATGCTAATGTAATGTGATGCAAAAACTGGTGATACAATGCTAAGGTTCACTGAACCACTGAAAAGCTACATCTGACTGATACAGGGTGTGAAGGACATAGGAAAGATACAAGAGCACTCGGCAATATTGAAATTCAAAGGGAAAGATCTCTTTTATTTGGAAACCACCACAACCAGGATGGCGCTTTTTGTTATAAAGGAATGCGTTCCAAAGAAAAGTGAGTCTTTGCAAACTTGCTCAAATTTTTGAATAAATTTGTTCATGCATTTAAAAAAATATTCACATGCTCTAATTCCATTATCAAACATATTTGTCAATTTTTACAAATTATAAATATCATCAGTAGTAAGTACATTGCATTATTCCCCGAGATCTGTATGCTGTATTATATTCATGAATGTATTCTTGATTTTTTGAACTGAAGCTTAATGAAAAGACAGTTGAGTATATATAGAACATCCATATACCTGTGTTGGAAGTAGTCATCTAAAGATAAACAGAACTTTTTACTTACAAATGGGTTTAAGAGAACTTTTCAAAATTGTAGGCAGAACTTTGCAGAATTGCAGAAAAAATGGCAGAGCCTGGGGATGGAGTGAAAAGAGGGATCAGCCTAGAATCCCTGCATAGCCACAAGGAAACTAAATCCAATCTACCTTGAATGCCATTGATCTTTATCTTACTCTAACCAGTGATCCTTATTTAACGAGGTGCTGACCATTAGTTGAGAAGATTCCTATGCATAGGCCTTTAGCAATAAATCAGCTTAATTGATTCTTTATGTGTGGAACTAGTCTTTTGCACTGGCAAAAATAGAGGAAATTACCATTTACTTCTTGTTTGAACAGTCATGAAATTCATTCTTTCCTTCTTTCTTTCTCTCTCTCTCTTTCTTTCTTTTCCTTCCTTCCTTCCTTCCTTCCTTCCTTCCTTCCTTCCTTCCTT
>JANHZT010008399.1:208843-218899 GCA_032468215.1 Stegonotus admiraltiensis | reverse complement strand
TTTACCCACCTCGGAAGGATGGAAGGCTGAGTCAACCTTGAGCCTGGTGAGATTTGAACTGCCAAATTACAGGCAGCTGGCAATCAGCAGAAGTAGCCTGCAGTGCTGCATTCTAACCACTGCGCCACCACGGCTCTTACCTTAATAATCTTAATAATAGTATCTTATCTTAATAATAAATGTTAATATTAAATATCTTAATCTTATAATAATAGATTCAATTTAATGTACTGTTCTCATTTCACCATTCTCTGTCTTTATTCCTTCTTTCAGCTTTGGACAAGCTTAGCACTCAGCATTTGTACCATCCAACTCAAGTGGAGATTGTGCAATCCAATGTTGTGTTTGACATCAGCAGCTTGATGCTATATGGTACTCAGGCTGTGCCTGTGAGACTGAAGATTCTGCTTGATCGACTGTTCAGCGTATTGAAACAGGAAGAAGTACTGCACATCCTTCACGGTTTGGGCTGGACTCTTCGCGACTATGTTCGGGGTTACATCCTTCAGGTAGGAACCCTGTTCACAAACAGGTAGATAGCCCCAGGATTAAAAAAAAACAGAACAAGAGAGGCATGATTTATTTGTTCAGTGTCTCCCTTATAATGTATTAGGTATGTTGTATGTTACTGGAATTGAGGAGAAACAATGTTTCCAAAATGTGTTTTTTTCCTGAATACAGGTAGTCCTCAACTTACGAGCATAATCGAGTCCAACCTTTTTGTTGCTAAGTGAGACAATAGTTAAAGTGAATTTCTGAGACTTTTCTTGCTACAGCTGTTAACTGAATCACTTTAGCTGGTAAATTAGTAACATGGTTATTAAATTGCAGGATCCAGTCTGGGTCAGTCACCTGGACCAGAGGTTTTGTCTTCTGAGCTTTCGGTCTTACGTTGGAACCCATTTTCAGGGAGCTTCTCTTTAGCAGATGGGCTCCACCACAAGTCCAAAAGCTCAGAAGATTAAACGTCTGGTTCCAGTGACTGACCCAGATTGAATCCTGTAGCATTATCCTGACAAACATATATTCGCCTTCATTCATGGTTATTAAGTGAATCTGGCTTCCATTGACTTTGCTTGTCAGAATATCTCAAAAGTTGATCACATAACCCAAGGATCATCATAAATATGAGCCAATTGCCAAGTGTCTGAATTTTGATCACTTGTCCATAGGGATGCTGTAACAGTTGTAAGTGTGAAAAATGATCATAACTCACTTTTTTCAGTGTAACTTTGAATGGTCACTAAATGAACTGTTGTAAGTCAGGAACTACCTGTAGTTTTAAAAGTTCACCAAAACATTCCTCTTGTACATTTTTACTGCATAGCAGGAGTTATATGACTTACAAACACTTTTAGGATTTCAATGTTTCATTATGAAATTAGTACAATTCCTAGACCTCCCACTTGCATTGAAAATAAATATTATTTAAAACAGTAAATCAAAAGGGATAGAGTTAGCTAAACACTGTCCTTATGATAAATCCATTTATGAAGACTATTCATTTTTAACTATAGGATTTTCAGAATAGTTTACTTCTACATCAGGGAAAGTAATGAGCAGCATTTATTGGTTATTGTCTGAGATACGGATTATGCCACAATTGTATTCCATTTGAATGTCCTGGTTACTTATGCTTTAAGCATAAATGTGATGGCTGGAAACTGATTGCCCTCATTTATAAAGTATGCAAGAAAGATTTAGGATGCATTTGTGTACATAGTTACCTGAAAGTCTCACAGGTCTTCTGATTAGGTATGCATAAGCCTACATTGTTAAAATCTCACAATATTGTACACTAAATTGAAAAACACCAACTTTAGCCAAATTGTGAATTGGCATTTTTGAAATTCACTTCAGGTACTCACATATAAAACTCAAAAGCTCAAAGGAAAGCAAAATAATCAAATTATTATCTGTAATTGCATATTATATTTTTAAACAGAACACAGTGATTGCAAAAACAATAACATCCTGTGTTTAAATAATCACTGTGTTTGGAGGTAATGTAAAACCATGGTTTAATGTTTCAGAAATAAGCATCTCTCTAAGCTTGCATGCTTTGCCGTAATGCATGTACGTGGTAGAGATTGAAAACTTCTGTTTTAGATTATCTGCAGCTTAGTCTGTAGCCTGAGCTTTAAACTGGTTCAGTTTGAACAATTTGGCCAACTATCTTTTAGCTACAAGTGCCCTTGGCTTATTTTTAAGTTACCTTGTCATCCAAATAAAGTGCAGTAGTTACTTCTAACCAGAATAATCCAGAAAAAGATTAAAATAAAACATTGGACCTTTTTCTAGCTTATTCTGGCCGAAATAAACCATTGGATGACACAGAGATTTATAAACAAGCTATGTTTGCAAGCCTAAACTCAGAAAACAAACCTCTGGCACATTCACATCCCGACTAACATTACCTAAGGGTGCATCATTGGAATGCAGTCTATGTGTTTTACTGAAAATAAGACAACTTCCTTAGCTACGGTTTAGGGTTATGTTTGAACTGATAATGACTAGATGCCTTCAGTAAGATGAACGTATCTTTTCTTTTATGTACACTGAGAGCCCCAAGACAAATTCCTTCTGTGTCTCATCTCACTTGGCCAATAAAAAATTCTGTTCTGTTCTGTTCTGTTCTGTTCTGTTCTGTTCCAATCTATTCTATTCTATTCTATTCTATTCTATTCTATTCTAATATCTTTTTTTAAAAGAGCAGTAATATATTGTTCAAACTTCTGCTACTCAAGTATGACGGTTTCTGAAGTTTGTCATTCAATGACTTCTATTCCTGTTTACACAAAAGCTATGTATAAAACAGGAACACTACCAAGAAGGAATTAGTGGGGGAGGTTCTCTTGATTGAGCTAAAAAAATTGAGCATGGGCAGACTTGATCAGTATATTTTTAATTCTGAATGAGGTCATGCTTTCCAGGCAGAATCAGTTCATAATCTGTGGGTCCTCCTGGATCGACAGCTTCTGCTCAAAGGTAGCAACTGAAGCTAAGAGAACCTTTGTATGCTCCATCTTGTTGCAACTGATGGAGCAGAGGCCTGATCACTGTCCCACATACCTGTCATCTCACAGGTGGACTACTTTTCATTGGGCTGCCATGAAAACCACCCAGAAACATCCACCAACTCAGGAAGTTATGGGTTCTAGTTACCAGTTTGTTTCCAGACGCAATTCAAAGTGTTACTGTCCCACATGGCTTAGGGTTTGAATATATGTATGGTTTCTGCCCATTATTAAGATTTGGAAGAAAGATTACTCTCCAGGTCTTTTGCTGAGGACTGTCATGTGTAGAATAATTTACGTTCTCTAGAATGGAAGTTCGGATTCTACATTGATTTCTGGGTTTTCAAACAGCAATTTAACCTTAGCTTCTGAAGCATGCATCTGGGGTCTGAGATACTCTCCTTAGTCCTTTCTACAAAGAAGAGTGTTGCAGGGGACAGCATTATAAGCAATGCTGATGGTATTTTGCTATATATCTTGTTGTTATCTACATTATTGGCCATGTATGCCACTTAGAGTTATCTGTGATTAGAATAGCATATAGGCCCAATAAATAAAGATGTACACGCACAAATTCTTAGATGGGGGAATCACCAGAAAAATATCAGGATTGTAATTTTGACATGAAAACTAGAGAAATTGGAAAAACATCCTGAAGGAATAAATGGCAAGCCACTTCACTGCTATTGCCAAAAAAACACCCCAAAACCCTACCAGGGATCAAGTTCAACTTGAGAGAAACTTTATTTACTCATAAGGATTATTGGTGAAGTCTGTTTGCCCCAGTGTTACAGTTTGCTGAAGAGCCTTCTCATTGCTATTTGTTGATTCCTAATAGCATGGTCTACTATTAGATGTTGATATAAGTGTTTGAATTTGTTGCTCCTGTATAAGAAGCAGTCCAGAATTTGTTATAAGTTAGGAAGACTTTTTTTGTTTAAAGAAAATATTTCTGATCAATTTATATTTAGAAAGACAAATTAAGAGAAGGAGTAATGATCTGGTGATGTTGGATGTAACATGCCAAGTTGCCAGTTCACTGGATGAAGGGAGATTAAAAACTCAAGTACATAGCTCGCTAACAATAGCTTTAAATACGTATCTCCAAAATATAATATAGAGGGATAGGTCCCACTTCTTCAGAAAGCACACTTTTGATCTGTTGGAGAAGCATGTTGAGGTGTATTTAACTTCATGATATTTTACTAAGACTGACATAGCCTGGTTTTTGTTGTATACTCTTTTATGTATTCCAAATCTGATTATTTGGTTTTTTAAGTAAAAGTGAAACTGCAGCCAGTGGAATGTAATCTTAGAATAAAGATACTAGTTTCACCATAAAGATAAAATGACTGGTTTGTTCAAAATAACATTTGCCTTTTGTTTTTATCCTAATTCCACAATTATATCTCTCAGTTTTGGATGAACTGAGTTTATCTCATAAAAACTAATAAACACGTTAGAGGGAATACTTTATTAATAACCTTTCCAGCCTTTAATTAGTTGGCAGTTGTTTACACATAATATTATGTATAACTCTTTTTTCATTGTGTAAAAACATAGATAGGTGCATTCCCATATACTTTAGAATCAAATATATCCCTTCTGCTCACAGATGTACATTTTTCTCTTAAACAATGCCATATGTGCTTGTGCATTATAAATTCTTAGGGCCTGAATAATTGTTGCTTAAAAGATGAAGGAAAAAACTAGTATCCTGATAAATGAATTTGGTTTTTACACAGGCTTTAAAAATGCCATTTTTTTTTCAGATGAAAAGTTCAACACTCCAAGGTTATATTCTGTAACTCCTGTGTGGAAAAAGAAGCTTGTACTGAGCAAACATTGCAGGAACAAGCCAATACTTTATTTTTAAGATACCTATTACAGTAATGGCTAACCTTTTTGTCATTGCGTGCCGAAAGCGCGTGCACACATGCGCAACAATGCACATGCCTGCCCGCACCCATAATGCAATGTGCAAGCAACATCTCCCCGCACACCCCACACCTCTGTGCATGCGCACGCAACCACCCCATGCTTCCCCTGCGCATGTGTGACACCACCCCGCACCCCATTTTGGGCCTAGTAGGCCTCCCTGCAGTCTCCTGGAAACAAAAATGGGACACAGGTGGGTGGGGCGCACCCCCCCACATATGTGCACAACCCCCCACCCCCACAAGCATGCACAATCCCGCACATGTGTGTGCGTCTCCAGCGTGTGCCCCTTGCATACGTGGCACAGAGCCAATAATCAGCTGTCCAGTGGGAGGCACACACGCATGCGCAATGGAGCTGAGCTGGGGCGATGGCTTGCATGCCTGCAGAGAGGGCTCTGTGTGCCACCTGTGGCACACGTGCCATAGGTCTGCCATCACGGACCTATTAGAATGGCTGTGCATGAGCAGGGTAGATTTGCAGACAGGTAGCTGAGTTAATTTCTTTCAAGAAGAATAGGCAAGATGGTACTTTGAAGACATCTTAAAATTTTATATCATTTTAGCAATATTTAGGTGTTTGAATTCATTATCCCACACCTGTGAACCTTCCAGAAGTTCCCCCATACACGTAGTCCATGACTTACAACCATCCATTTAGTGACTGTTCAAAGTTAGAATGGCACTGAAAAAAGTGACTTGTGACTATTTTTCACACTTACGACCATTGCAGCTTCTCCAGCTGATCATGTGATCCAAATTCTGATGCTTGGCAACTGGCATGTATTTATGACAGTTGTAGGGACCAGGGGGCGTTACGTGATCATCTTTTGCGAGCAAAGTCAATGGGGAAGTCAGAGTCATTGAACAACTGTGTTACTAAATTATCAACTGCATAGATTCACTGAACAACTGTGACAAGAAAGGTCATTAAATGCAAACCTCACTTAACAACTGTCTTGCTTTGCAAAAGAAATTTTGGGCTCTGTCATGGGCATAGTTCAAGAAGTACCTGTATGTGAGCTGAACTGTTACTTTTCCATCCTGTGTCTTTTTCTAAGAGATCAGTATTGACAATGCAGTGGTAAGGAGCTGATTTTCCCTGGGCCATTTTCTAGCATGCTTTAAAAGTTACAACTGCACTGCAGAATGAATCCACAAGTAAGCTGTTCTCTCAGCTTTGTGGTAATGTCTACAAGGCAAAGTTATCAACCATGAGTCACACAGCTGAGCAGTGCAAAGCTCTACAAAACACCATCAGGTTGGAGGTCAGTTTATCTGGGTAAAGTTAAATCATACTGTAGCCTTCAAGGCTTCAGAATGATTATTAGATGCAGTAACTCTGTGTGGAATATTAATTCAGTTGAAAAAGAGAACAATTATCGAGGCAAGTTAAAACAGCTATAGAAGGCTTACCACATATTAACTTGGTTAGCAGCTGGCTTGCAGGCAGATTTGCTGGGCAAACGAAGGAATATGGTAAGTGACCAAGGTAAGTGCAGTTATTACTTACGTTCTCAAATATTCTGCATGAGCAGTTTGGGAAAAAAAGAATCATATTGGTGTATGCCTGCAGAGAAAAATATGCAAAAAAATAAATAAATAAAGTTCCACTATTATGAATGTTTACTATCTTTTATTCTTTTTAAAAGCAGTGAGCAGAAGGTTACACATCTATAAATCATACACCAAACTGTTCATTTATTATACTGTACTTACTTATCATTGGCTTATTTTTTCATTCAATTAAACTCTCAAAGCAGACCCAAAATCCTCAGTTGTTTGAGCATTGGCAGAGCTTTAAATTTTAGTAAAACTAGGTTTACACATACACATTTTCTTAAATTTAAGCAAAAGCTAATAAAACAGAAACATAGCCACCCAGAGTTGCTTCAATAGTGAGATGGGTGACATATAGATTTAATAAGTAATTAATAAATAACTTTACATTGCTGCTTTATACAAAATTCCATTCACCAAAGAAGGAATGAAGGTCAGTATAAAGTCTCTTCTTTGTATTACTCTGAGATATATTCTAATGAAAGCCAATGTAGTATAGTGGTTAAGGTCAGTGGTGGGTTCCTCCCGGTTCGGCCCAGTTCTGCCGAGCCGGTAGCGGTGACGATATGACATCACCGAACCGGTTCTCTTTGTTTGGGAGCTGGGCCCTCTCCCCCCACCCTCGTTATTCTTACCTTTTATTTGGCACTGCCCCCAATCTATTTGGTGCCTCTGAGTCCCAGCTGATCAGCTGGAAGGAAAAAAAACTGTTTAAACTCTTGCCGTGGGGCTTCAAAGGACCTCCCTACAGCTGATCGGTGTTAAAAGGCAGTGTGGTGGTAGACTGGTGCCTCTAAAAACAAATGGGTAGACCAGGATGCTCCAAGAACAAATGGGTAGACCAGGACGCTCCAAGAACAAATAGGTAGACCGGTACAACTCTGCAAGCAGTTAAAAGCCTGGTAGACCAGTACCTCTGATAAATCCTAAAGAATTGTCACATGACCATCAAACCACACCCACGAAATAAGCCACACTCACAGAACTGGTAGTAAAAAAATTTAGAACCCACCCCTGGTTAAGGTACCAGGTTAGAAACTGGGAGACTATGCGTTCTAGTCCTGCCTTAGACACAAAGGTAGCTGTGTGGCTTTGGTCCAGTCCCTTTCTCTCAGTCCTAGAAAGAAGGAAATGGCAAACCTGTACACTTCTGAAGTCTTTCCAAGAAAACTGCAGGGACTTGTTTAGGCAATTGCCAGATATCAACGTTGATTCAAATTACACAAATCTTCCAACGGGAAAGATCCCTGTCTGAAATAATAGATAGCTATTGCTAATCAGAATACACAATACTGGGTGACTGGGTCAAATGATCCAAGCACAATTTAGACTATTTTGAAACCTGGTCTGCCAGGAAAGTTTTATAATAAGTGATTATGTAATTCCCAATAGGTTTTACACTCAGATGGGATTGTGCTCCCAAAAGAAGTTATAATGATTTTATACATTCCTTGATGGCTCAGCCGTTAAAGACACTGAGCTTGTCAGCTGGAAAGCTCACAGACTGGATTCAAGAGCTGAGCACTGCATTACAGGGTGAGCTCCAGTTACTTGCCCCGGCTCCTGCCCACCCACCAGTTCAAACGTATGCAAATGCGAGTAGAGAAATAGGTACCTCTTCAGTGGGAAGGTAACAGAGTTCCATATTTCTTGTCATATAGTCATGCTGGCCACATGATCACAGAAGTGCCTTCGGAAATGGAGATGAGCACACCCCCTAGAGTCAAACATGACTGGACAGGGGAAACCTTCCCTTTAATGTGGATTTGGAAAAGTTGCAAAATAAGAGAGAGATTGGGTGATATTTTCCAAAATGGAAGTTTAAAGAGCTTTCATATATAGAAGTCCAGAGTATTCAGGTTATAAATACCAGCTGTTGCTATTATGCTCTCTTTGGGGATTTAGACTATAGCACAAAGTCTTATAAAATAGTGAACTTTTTCCTGGCACATCAATAGTTCTAAGAAAAAGTTGGCACTGCACCCACCCTCCAATCCACTCCAAAAACCCAACTATGCCTTTGTCTTGGTTCTTCATTCCAAGCAACAAAACACAAAGACAACACATGCCCCACCCCCCATACCACCATATTAAACCTTTGTGGAGAAAAAGTTCTTAATTACGCTATAATAATCCTTTGATTTCCCCTTTCTGCATCTTTTTGAGAATATCTTTGGTAGCATATTTGATACAAGGTAGAGGGTTGACTTTTAAGGCTGAAGACTTTTGAAAAACTGAAAAAATATAGCAATGTGCATGCATGACTGAAAATATTCCTGATATATACCGAAAACAGTGATGCTCATTATAAAAGCCCTAAGTAGGGTTGGGCTGAATTCAATCTTGCATGGCCTTTAATAATTTTTTCCCCCTTAATATTCTTGCAATCCATTGATGTGCTTTAAATTTATGAGGCAAAAGTGCCTGCTCAGGTATTTTTTAACTGCTAAAGCATAAAGTCCAATTATTGGGGCAAAACCTGTTATTGAAATCCATACTTAAGCCAAAAATATGTGTGTTTCCTTTTTTTCCCCCTCACCTGTGCCATTTTTGAAACAATATTACTCAGCTATTGGGATCCTAGCTGGACATGAATGTATAATTTTATTTTAAAATAATTCCATGTTTAGAATTTTAGAAAGTAGTCTTACTGTGGGCCCAGAGTTAAAAATGGAAGGATCCATTGTATCTGACTAGATAACCCACCCCAATTACAAAGTAAACCAAATAAAAAAAAATATTGGTACAGGTTTATGATACTATTTTTATAAAATAAAAGGAATTGGATACCAAGTTAACTTTTTATTTGCTACCTTTTCTAAAATTTGGTATATAGGAATAGATTTACAAACAAAAAAGAAAAATCTATTAGGCTGTTTTGATATGATTAGCACATAGAAATTGAATTTATAATATAAGCAAAATAGACTCAAAGGCGCTTTTTCAAAAGTCAACTGGACTTTGTTTTTCCTTGAAGATGTTTTGCTTCTCATCTAATTCAGTTTTGACTGGAATACATTATGGAAACTCTTTATCTGGATGTGTTCTAAGGAAATCTGAATCCCCTTAAAACCAGTATGAACCATTTTCATTGGAATGTTTTAAAGGTGAGGTCCAGTACAGAAATATATGTGAAATGATCATTTTGTAACTCGTGTAAACATAAGTGCACCAGTGTGCCTACCGTCCCTGTCCTAATATTCCGTTTTACTTACTCTTTTCATGTATTCAGATTATGTTTATACTGTTACCTGTTATCTTATATGTGCTTGACAAATAAACTTATGATTATGATCATGTGATTTCTTAACTTTTATACTTACATAACATTGTGAGGGGTTTTTTTGTTAGACTATTTGGATAGACATGAGCTTCTCTTGATTTGTTTTCTTTTATAAATTCTACATTTATGTACAGCCGCTGGGAGAGATCATCCGTGGTTTTGGGGTAGAGTTCCATCAGTACGCTGATGACACCCAGCTGTACATCTCTACCCCGGACCACCCCAATGATGCCTTGGAAGTGATGTCCCGGTGTTTGGA
>JANHZT010008399.1:191065-202437 GCA_032468215.1 Stegonotus admiraltiensis | reverse complement strand
ATACGGTACCTGTGCATTTTGTTTTTCTTCCCTAAATGTAGAACCTTGCTTTTTTCACTGTTGAATTTCATTTTGTTGAACTTTGTCTTGGATTGGATACAAAACAACAAACAAAAAAGAAGGTGTAGGGGTGGCCGCTCGGCAGACTCTGTTCAGATGGCCCCGTTTGCCACAGCGGCGGCAAACTGCGGTCTTGAACCTGCAGTCAGCTCTGTTGTGGCCCCCCCCACAACCTAGACAGTTGTCTCTAGGGCGCTTCACATCTCCGGCTCCTTTCGGTCGCTTGGATGCCTTCAGACGGCCAATCAACTTGTTGTCCTCAGAGGTTCCGTCCTGGTCGGAATCCTCGTGGTGGACTGACTGGTGCTTTCTGGGACCCAGGGGGGTGCCTGGAACCATTGGATCTGGGCAGATGATTGATCCGACATCTCCGCAGCCCTGGCCTTGTCCAGGGCCACCTGCAGGGTCAGCTCAGAACGGGCCAGCAGGCGCCACTGCAGCTTCAGATCTTTAATCCCACAGACTAGCTGGTCTAACAGCATTTCATCCAGTTCACAGAATTCGCAGTGGAGGGCGGCCACCCGCAAAGAGGCCATATAATCGTTCACGGATTCCCCCTCTGACTGGCTACACTGCCAAAACGCATGTCGTCGCGCTATGTGGGATGGCGCCGGGGAGAAATGGTTCTTTAATTTCTCCAATAATGTCTCCCACAGCACATCGAATACTTGCTGAGGGGCCACCAAAGCCCTAGCAGTCCCGAAAATGTCACTGCCACAGGAACTGAGGAAGTAACCCTGTTTCCATGCGCTGGATAGGCCTGTTAGGTCGTTGGCCTGCAGGAAACATTCAAATCTCTTGATGTATACGTCCCATGTCTCGGACGCCGGCACAAATGGGGCAAAGGCTGGCAGGAACGTGGACATGGTCAATGGCGAGCTGTGCTGTCTGAGGCAATTTCCTGGCGATCGTGACAGTGGGCCTTGACTCAAAGGAATCCCATCCTCATCGCCAATGTTCTGTTTACAACTAGCCAGGAATTCAGGAGACAAGGCGATGTAACACAACCGTTTATTGACAGCAACACCACAGAAACACAGGCAACAGCGCACATGTGAGGAAGAACATTAACAACTAGAGAACGCCTGACAGCTGCTTAAATAGGAGGCTGTCAGACAGGGAAACTCAATAGGCGGCTAGCGTTTTCCCCGCTAAAAACCCTGCTCACGCCTTAGCCAATCAGCCCAGGGCAGCAACCCAGCCGGCCTCGGAGATGGTCGTAACGGTGAGGACTTAACACCACCCATGAAGTATACAGAAACCTAGAGTTGAAGTGATAGAACTGATTAAGATAACATTATTAAAATGATTAAAATCCTGGCAATAAACCAGTATTGGGAGAACATTTATTTTGATTACTTGACAATTATCTCCCATATAGTGGCTATTTGGATATCAAAACTCTACAATAATAATAATTTCATCTGATTCCTGACTTCTGACTGTGAGCATTTTAGCCATTTGTTTAAAACAAGAAAACAAAAAATAACGGTACAGATAGCAGAATGGCAGAACTGGATAGGAATAAAGGATATCATATGCAGAGTCAAGGCAATAATGATTACCTTTGCAGTGTGATAGAAACAAGGTACAAGCATTTGTTTCCAATGGATACCAAATCTATAGATAAAATAGGGTAACGGACACATTTTTAAAATTCCCAGCAGTAAAGCAATAAATTGAATTCCCCCTTATTTTAGTTCTGTGCACCACACAGCTCTGATTTCACTCCATATCTCTGGAGCTTTAGAATTTTAGAGAAGCTGTTTCTTGGCCACTGATAGAGAAGGAAAGAGGGGAACAACTAAAAAAAAAATCTGATTTCACTAGTGTGTATAATTGTGGCATTGCTATTTCAAAGCTGGAAGTATTATTACTTTAAATTTGGACCAAAAATTGTCCTAAAACAACAAGTCGATAACATTTCCCTGTCTGAAATTTAATAAACAAGCTTAGCTCAAAATTTGGCAAGCTTGCTTCCATCATACAGGTGGGATCCTTTCACCTCATAGAATTTTATTCTGCTGAAATTGAGAGCAAAACAAAATGATTATGATATATGTTTATCTTATAAAAGCAAATTAGATAAATGAAATAGTCCCAGCCATGGATGAAATCCAGCAGGTTCTGACAGGTTCTGGAGAACCGGTAGCAGAAATTTTGAGTAGTTCGGAGAACTAGCAAATACCACTCTGGCTGGCCCCAGAGTGGGGTGGGAATGGAGATTTTGCAGTATCCTTCCCCTGGAGTGGGGTGGGAATAGAGATTTTGCAGTATCCTTCCCCTGCCACACCCACCAAGCCACACCATGCCGACCAAGCCTCGCCCACAGAACCGGTAGTAAAAAAATTTGGATTTCCCCACTGAATAGAATGGAAAGTAGACATAATGCCTTGGCTATGCTACACTATCAGCATTTCTTGATTGAATGCAGTTATTTTTGAGAAAACACCAGTTGTCTCTAAAACTATATCTCGAAAATGTAAGGATGGCTGGTCCTTGTAGAAATCAAAAGTTTACCCCAAAGCAGCATGCCACTGCGTGTATGGAAACTGTTGCTATGGATGAAAATAAAGATGATCTGCTAGCTTGGTTTTTGATGGTGATCATGACATCACTCAACAGTGATATGATTGATAATTGCTCCTGGCATCACTGAACTAAGTGAAGAATGATTGGTAAGAAGAGGCAGTTCTGTGCTTCAGGGAAAGCATGAGAGAACTAACTTAATGATGATCATTCATTCTTATAAGATTGGGAGCATGAAGGAACTTTTAAACAATTTCTAGGCATTTCTATAGATACAGATGTTATCTTCTGCATGGTATTTCCTGACCACAAAAGCAACTGAAACATATGGACTTTCTCTAACAGCTAAAGAACAAACATGCTACCCATTCTAAATTTTTAAAATCTGCAAAGTACAACATAGTATCATGCTTCAATAGTTGTGGGAATAAGTCCTGCTGGAAGAACTTTCTTTTGGAAATAAAAAAAGCCAGTTTGTTAAGTGATGTTGAATAAGTTCAGTGTTAACTCAGATGCCAAGAGATGTGTGTGCCAGATGTATATTACCCTAAATGCCAAAAACATTGATCATGCTAGAATTTACCAAGGGCAAGAAGAAAGTCTGTGCGCTATCTCACATATGTTATTGTATTAACCATTAGTGATCTGGCAACATAAAAACCGAATGCTAATATCTGGATGTTATTCTTCCAGATATATCTCTACCTTGAAGAAAACGAAGTCTTAACAATCTTAACAAGGTTATACAATAATCAAACAGTTGTTTGTTTTACAAAACTTGTACTTTCACATAATAGATCCTGATATTTTGTATGTGGTTTGTTTGGTTTGATATTTTGTAGGCAATATTTGTTCTGGGTTTTTTTCTTTTGTATGTATGTGCGATTTGTAGTATTTTTTATTTGAACCTAATTTAAAGAGCATTACTATATCCCTTTGGATATCCATTCCTCCGAGGCTGGTTGTAGGGCAAGTTCTTATGTTTTCTTTATTGTATACTCTTTGCATTTGTTTTGGTAAAAATATTGCAACTGGTTCATTGCTCTCAAATTTGCCTGCCCAATACTTTACAGTGATGCTGACAATTCTGCCTGATTTGTATTAGCCTGTATGCCATTGATCTGATACAATGAATTTTTAACACATCATCAGTAGAAGAAACAAAACGATATGTTTCTTCTATTGTAAATTATGTGTTGTAAAATGATCATGATGATGCAAGAGATTTAAGAAAAGTGTGTAGAATTATGTATGTGTATTACGTACATTCACCACCTTGAATTACTTATAAAGTAATAAAGGCACAATAAAAATCTAATACAGAAATATGTTTCGTATTTAAACGTTTTAAGAAATTGATGGCATACTGTAGCACATTTTATGTTTTTAAATTGCATTTGTTCCAATTAGAATTAAATTAAATGCTTAAATATTCACCACTGAAATCCATGAAACCTAATTATTTTAAAATTGTTGGTTATAATGAAAGTCATACCAACCCATCTCCATTTGTGGCATAATCAGGAATATTTGGCAGCTAAATAATTATCTAACTTTGATTGATGTTTTTTTTAAAAAAAACCCACCTTAACCATAAAAGCATAGATCACATTCTTTAATCTCCATTAAAAAAACCCTCTTAATTTATTTTTTTAAAAGTGCAGTTTTGCATAAAGTAGGCTTTGTGGACATTTATTACTTATTGGCATAGTACGCAGTAGAAATTCCTATAGAAAAGATTCAGAATCTCAATCTCAGTAATAAAATTTGTACTCCAGATTGTAGCTATTTCCTTGGGGGAGAGGTGATAAGTGAGTAAAATATGACAATGCATGGCTTTTGTAGGTGGTTTGGCACACTTTTCTCCTGTTTCTGCAAATGTATTATCCCCTTTGTACACTTTTAGTTTACCTCAGTGAGAACGCACAGTCATTAATGTGGTTATATTTGTGTTATTGAATATGAACCGATAATGTCCAAAACAGAGGAATTATTTTTTAAATCAGTCCTTTTCAAATTGGAATTTTATTAATCCACTATCAACCTGCATAAAAAGATTATCTCTCCCACCACCATTTATTATTTCTCCTATTAAGCAAAAACTTATCTGAAGACATTTCCTTGTTTTTCTCTTTTATTGTGCTTTTCTCCTTGTTTATTTTTGTCAGCTCCAGACCCATTCGGCATATGTTCCTCTATAAAAAGCCCTGAGGAAAAATTAAAAGGCTGCTGTTGCCAATTCATTGTTATTATTAAGAATCATAATTCACCTAGCAGTTATCTTGCCCCTTTCTCTGTTCTTATCTCAGCTTCTGAGATGTGACACTGCCTTCGTGATCGAGGCATCGCTCCAGTCTCGTCTCATCTCTCCCGCTTTAATTTGTAGCGAGTGCTGCAAGTTTGGTGACAGGCAGTTGTTCGTGCTTGAATAACCCACAATTTGAATTCTACCGTTTGTGGCATCCATGTAATGCTTAGCAGTAGCTACAGCTGTTAACTATTCGCTTATAAATAATCTTCTTCCCCTCTCAACCTGTCTCCCAGGTAGTGTACCTGTCACCATTAATAACTCATTGGTAGCTCCCTTGCGATTTGGCCCATCACTTGTCATTCACACTAGAGCAATATTCTGGCCTGCTAGAGAAGTTCACAGAAGCCCCATCAGTTATTCACTCATTGCAGCAGCTGTATTATTTCAAGGACCTGACTTACGGGAAATTACATTGATACATTTCACAGGTAGGTAGTCGACTTTGTACCACTCTCAACTCCCATGCAGCTGAACACAAGCAAAGCTCCCATCTTTACAAAGTTCTTTGCCTTTTAAGAAACACCATATCGACTACCAGCATGAGCAATAAGCTTCATAGAGTTCTTTCTGGCATTAGCTCTATTGATTTCCGTGATGTTACCCCAGTGGTTTGTATTGCCCATAATATAGCGTAATTAAGTTTATGTAATACTATATGATACACCACATTGATTGTGATGCTTTGCTGATTGCCCGGTGGGAATTAAAAGCAAAGTTTGTCTCACCTTCTAAAGAGCTTTGATAGTGCCATTTATACATTACTTGACCCTAGCTTTTTAGGAAAGAGGGGGGAGGGTTTCAAGCATATTGCAGGACTTGTGAATTATAATAAAGTTTATAACCTTATTGTATTTTGTAGCAAGAAAAGCAGGTTGAGTAGAGTGGGGCATGCAATCTTTCCAATAATTTGGACTTCAACGTTTATCTGCTTCAGCTAGAATAACCAAAGATTTGTGAGAGAATCAGTCAACAGCATCTGAAGGGCACCAGCATGCAAGCCCTTGGGATAGATAGATAGGTAGAAAAATAGCAGTTCAATTGATTATTCGGGTAGATGAAATTATGGACAGACACTGAGGCACTGGAGATAGGTTTTGAAGATCATAATAGGCTGTGTCAACATTTTTAAGGTATTTTTGATGTTTTTGATTTAGATTTTATTGCCTATTTTGTTATAGTCAGCAACATACAAATTAGTTGATTAAATAAAAAAGTTTTATGTTCTCAGACGAAGAATATTGAATATGTTTTATTTATGTATTGAATATTTGGCCTGTGAATTGAAATATTAAAAGAATTTAAGCCTTAAAACAATGGCTTCCTTCTCATCCTTTCTATCTACTCATCAAGCTGGCCTTTCTATCTACTCATCAAGTGGCCGAATAATATATTTATAAAACATTATACATGCCTGTGTAGAAGAGAATAATTTTCTTGATAATTAAATGGTTAGCAGAAAGTGAAAATGATTTGGATTTTGTGTGTGTGTGTGCGAGAGTGCTTCTTGATTTGTATTTACTAGATTAAAATAAATAGTGTCCATGTCAGAAATGGCAAACATGGCAACACATTTTAATTGACTAGATAAAGTCTTATTGTTAGGCAGAGTAAAGTAATGGTCCAAAGAGCAAGAATTTGAGATTATGTGGCAGACACATGTACTTTTCTCTTCTGCAAGAGAAAAGTTGCCAGTCAGGTTGCCTTAAAATCCCTAAACTCAACTGCTGTTCTGAAACAGGGGCAGATCGATTAAAAAAAAATTGAAGCAATCCAGGAGGAGATACTTTGGATTTCTTCCCTACATGATGTTGGAAGAGAGAGAAACAGGAACTAGGTCTTTTCTGTGGCTGCTTTCAGTCTTTGGTACAGTCTGTCTCTGTCCCAGTTTTGGATAGAACATATACTTCTTGCCTTCAGGAAAGCAATAATGATCATGTTTTTAACATGCCCCTTTTGGGACTTAAGTGTTACTTCAGTTTTAAAGCATTTTAGATTCAGTCAATTTTTATTGTGAATTTCATTTTCATTCTTAATTTGGGAAATGGTTGCAATTTGTTGTTGAGGATATGTTTTTTATATGAGCTGCCCAGAATCTTTTGAATGGAAATTGGATATAAATTGGTAGTCAGCATGGGAAAGTGTCATCCAGTCAATCAATTGAACAAGCAATAAATGGCATGCTCATGACTGAAGTTAACTACAATTTATAGAAAGGAGAATTCCTTTCTGTAAAAATGGTTCTCAAATGAGCATGGTAATATACACTTAGATATTAGATGTTTTTCCCCAAGTACCATGACATTTAAAGTACCCACAGTACATGCTTAGTACTAAAGTACTTGGTACTAATGTATTTATAGTATTGTTTTTAAAATCTATTTAGCTTTTTATTACAAGGTAAATTCAAGATATCTTATAAGATACAAAAATATCTTTAAAACAATCTTCAATGCAATTTATCCTGCAAAGAATTTAATCATAAATAGAATAGTAAAACAATACTCTGAACAATAATACTTTAATTGAATAGGTAAAAGAACATTGTGTCCAAGATGAGTTTCATCTAGAAAAACATTCCACAGTGAGATCCACTACAGAAAATGTCTTGTTCCTAGCAACTTTCCTTCATATGTTTAAATGTGTGTAAAGAATCTGATGCAAGGTTTCAAATACTGAATGGAATAAGCAGAGATAAATATTTGAAGGAAAGTAATCATTATCTGAAAGATGGAATCAGAGCCTTAAATTAATTCTGGAAACAATCAGATAACTAATGTATAACTTTCTAGAAATAAGTAAAAAATATAGTTTCATATGAAGAAATACAATAATACCAATTTCCACTTTCTCTTAGCGAGAGTAAATGCTAACTGTTGGAATGTGAATTCTTTAAATTGTTTGCATTTTGGTAATCATACTGTTATTTTATAATTCATTCTTTTTTGTGACTGAATTGATGCTGCTGTTTATCAGTGGATAATATGTACCTATGTGTACTCCATTGTATGTTTAATTTCAGATATGTCAGAGATATAATTGCAAAGACCAGTAGAAAAATCTACTTACTGCTGAGTAGATTTTCTATAGATTTCTTAAAAGATAAAAATCTATAGAAAATTTTGGTGAGCCATTTTTGGACTTAGACCTACTTCATTCATAGGAGAGGAGGCCCCTTCATTTGTCTTTTCTTAATTGTTAGAATGCTCTGTATGTTGATAGTGGCAATGGACTATTTGCCCAGTGTTCTATTTCAGCAGTGCTCTTCAAGAGTATTCAAGTGACTGTATCTCGTAGCCCACGTGGACTACATTAAGAATTTGCACCACTGTTAGCATATGGGGAGCAGATGGAAGGAGCTTCTCCCACAAGCCACCTCACGCATTGAATGGAGTCCAATGCATCACTTATTTGAACCTTATTCAGATTTTTAAGGGAAAGTTATAAACTACCTGCTTATTGCTTCAATCTAGTTTTCTTGCCATTACAGATTCTCAGGTTTTCTGAGAAGAAAATGTTCACATTCAATCCCATGGATTTTTTTTCATAATTTCTAGTTGTTAGGAGATCAGATATACACATACACACAGGGATCTCTATTTACTGTATGTGTCTGACACAAAGAAACTTGGTAGACGCTAAATAACTTTTAAAGATAAGTATTAAATGTTATTAAATGACATTTCATAATCATTAAATGGCAGCACCTTTTCCTTAAAAAACTCTCTATTCTAGCATAGTATTTCATCCCAAAGAATTTTTGTAAGAAAGGAAAAGTTTTCAATATCATTTAAGCATTCATGTACAATTGTTTCATTATTTCATAGCTCCTATTTTGTTGCTAATGTTCTATGGATCCAACTGTGGAAAAGGGATAGATATACAAAGTATTTAGTGACATGGGATTGTCTGATGTAGCATATAGGCTTTATTATATCTCTTTCACATGGATGTTTGGTTCTGAAAGCTCTATATGGACACTTCTGGACATCATTGTCCATACTAATGGACAGTGGATGAGAGAACATGGATGATGGCAAGTTCATGGTGGCGTTTTCCTGTTTATTTGTTACATAAAAGCTTCTCTTAACTCTGAATCAATAATTAAGCATCCTACGACTTTATTATAAATTTATGCATACTCTGGAACAACTCACTGTCTATGTTTTCTCACTATTCCACATCTTCTAGAGCGTATATGATATCATTTTAATTGCTGTTCATTAACTTTCTCTCAGTTTGTTTGTGGCCATATCTCCCAAATGAGATGACTTTCTAATGTTCCAATAGCATCAGGAGAATACACAAATAAGTAAAAGCTACATTTGTTTCTAATATAAATAATTTTATGTAAATATGGGGAAATGAATTATTTGAGCCTCTCAAGTCTTTCAGTAATTGTAGTCTTTGCATGTATCACAAGAGAGGAGATTCAACTCTATAACTGCTTCTTCTCAACTATCTGCATAATTTACTGTCTATATTAAAGAATCCCTTTTCTCTTTTTACATGAATTCAATTATTTGTAGTAGCCATATGTATGTGTGTATGTGTGTATGTGTGTATGTGTGTATATGTATATGTATATGTATATGTATATGTATATGTATATATGTGTTCCTCCTTATCTCTCTCTGCTTAACTCAGCAAATTTACCATGTTGCTAGACATCATAGGGTTAATCAAGAGCTAATCAGGTTTGTTCTTCTGGTATTTCCCAGCTGCCCTTCCAGAGAATATAAAGTGTTTTGGGAGCAGATCCAAACCAGTGGATATTTAAGAGGGAGGAGGGGAAAGTTAGTTATAGAGTTACATTCTCACCAAGCACAATCCTATACAGGTTTACCTAAGAATAACACCCATTGTATTAAATGGAACTCAGTGTAGGCTTGCATTCTTTGTTAACTTTTGTTTCCCTTTCAAAAGAAATTCTGCTGTTCGGTTTTCAACAATATACAAACATGCACTCAAAGACCAAAGGACCTCCAGGCCTTGGCTCCTAAAGCCGAGTTTATCAACTTTCCTCCGCCTTTTTCTCTGTAAAAATCCAAAGTGAAGTGTGAAAAGCATCAGAAAGCCTCTCTTGTGCCAGTGCAGCCTTTGAGTTGCTTGCCAACATTTTCATCTCTTCATATGTTTCTAGCTAAGGTCTAACATGGAACAAAAACCCGATAGCAATAGAGACCAGATGCTGCTATTCCTTCTCTGTCACTTGGCTGCTGAGCAGATGGAATTTATATCAATCGGGCATGCTTGAAGGAAGAGGCCATGGCAGCCAACATGTGGAACCGGGGCTGAGTGACATTTTTGCTAATGTTTTGTCCTTGTAGAACATTATGCTTCCTCTTTGCTTATGAGCTGTGGTTTTCCTGACTCAAACAAGGTTCCAAGCCCAGCTGGAATGGCTGTCTCTCCCTTCCTCCTCCCTTCCTGAAGGAGTGCTGGGAGCAATGGAGGAGGAGGAGGAGAAGGGCCTGAACAATGGAGCTCTTTATTAAATACCTGACATCTGCATGCAATGCACCCAAATCATTTTAGCCAAGCATTAAGAATTCACTGGGCATTACCAGTCCCTCTGTGTCTATTTCTGGAGCTCATTTGATTTATATAATGAACAAATGCCTCAGGCCAAAGGCTCATTTCATTGGGTTGTTGGTGGGGTTTAAAAGATATTGTCCTAGATCGTCCCCAGGGGGGAAATATATATATATGGAAAACTAAGTGGGAAAGGATGAGCAGGAAGCAAAATATTTGTATTGTCTTCTTTTGTTTTTTAAAGATGGAATAAAGGAAGGTAGATAGAAAGAAAAGCTGTTCCGATACAAACATTTGCACCCAGCCACTTTAGAAATCCATCTGAAAAATGGTGACTGCAAACTAGTGTAGTACCTGCCTGGCAGAGATGCAAAAACTGATACAAAACTCTGCTTTTCTACACACAGGTGTTTTGGGTGGGCAATAAGAAGGAATATGATTACTCAGAAGCGACTTTGTAGAATGTTGTAGAACAGTGAGTAGTAACAGAAGGCCAGAGGCTGTATTGAGATCACCAAGACTTTTTAAAAGACAACCCATACATTTCCATTTCTCTGAAAACCTGCTTGCCCATTGGATGTGTAAAATGTATTAAGGTATAATCCCTGAGCATTTTTGCAGTTACACTCTGATATTAGCAATTCCTGTTATACAGTATTATTTACCATCTACTCACCACTTCCACTGATATTAGCTGAATCTGAAAGCACTGAATGCAAAATAACTGCTATATGTAAATGTCTATAAAGACAGCAAAGTCCACATTTTGAACAGAGAGGACCACTGGCTTGAAAGAAGGGTCAATGAGGCCCTCTATGTCAAAATAGAACAGCCCCTCTCTCAACAGAGGGGGGGGAATATGACATCTATCTCCAGTCTACAACACAGTCCTTTCAGCTGTTCCAAGAAGGCTCCACACCCATTTGCACTACTCAGGTGA